>JAJIYU010006973.1:0-19912 GCA_030144865.1 Tinospora cordifolia | reverse complement strand
CTCTAAAGCACTAATTGATAACAGACCTTTAGGGTTGGGTTAGATGTGTATTAAAGGCCCAAAGTAATGTATCATTACCATCTAATGATGCAGATTGACGATATTGGACTACTGTGCGAGGGGTGACGATTCAACAGCGTTGCGGCGTGCACAGGTGGGGTTGATTATCTCTTCCTCACTCTTTAGTATTATCATCGCGGGTATCCCCAACTAGGCTAAACTGCGAGCGGCCGTATGAGACCCTCGAATTTGGAAAGTCAGGAGGATTTTTTCCTTGGTTTCAGTATCTTCTTGGGTCGTGGTCTCAGAGGTAGACTTATGTGTTATAAAGATGTCGTGTCTGATTGTGTTCAGGACCACAATTGAGATACCGAGGGTGGTTCACTCTTTCGGTTAATTCCTGATATCAGATGGTAAATTCCTGATATTAGAGCACAACCGATAAACTAAGTGTTTGAAACGCCCCTAATGATTTGAAACTGTTTGCATGTTTCGTATGCTCGTTTGTATAATGCTATTAATGTGTAGGGGAGATCCACTAGGCTTTTGAGCTCACCCCATTTTTATTTTACAGGTACTCATGAGCCCAGCGCTCAGTGAGGATGCAGACCAGAGACTCGAGGATGTATAGAGAGAGTGAGTAATATTTTTGTTAAACTATCTCTCTGTTTTTGTACATTTTTTACGATGTATGTTTGAACTTGGGCCAGAGAGCCATGTATCATATTTTTGTATATGTATATACAGGATTGTTTTTACCATTTTGAACATTGTTTTATCTTGACTGATAAATTGATGATTTTTAGTTATGGTACGCTATACAGTGTTCTATGATTATCAAAGATTTGATCCGAAAAGTGCTTCTGCTACTATTATCTTGATTTCCAGTATAAATATGATTTTGAACATCCGGTGAATATGATTTGAAAGTAAATTGCTTAATGAAGCATGCTTAAAATGACTATTTGAAATAAAAGAAATGATTTAAACCTTGTGTATAGAGGTAGAAAGATAGACTGATGAGATCTGTCGCACGCCTGGGGCCTCGGGGGACCACGCGCCGACTTGGAGCCGCACGACGCCCGACGACGGGGCCACAGATTGACATACATGACGTTCGGTCCGGGGCTCGGGGTGTGACACAGGTTGTAACATGATTGATCAAGGTCTAGTAAACCTTAGGTCCATAAACTAGGTGACACCATTTACAAAAGGAAAGATAACAACTTATTATTGTAGAAATAGGAAAAATTATCATATGAGTTATATGCCATGGCATGAATCATGTACTGACATCCATAGTAAACCCTGGCCTAGTCCATCCAACATTCAACACAATACAACAGAACTAAAACTAATGAAACACTGAAAATAAAGCAAAATGTTATGGGAATGACGTGGTACTAAAAATTTGTCAAATTTGACATAGTAAAAATCTGTGAAACCCTAGCTAATTTCCTCTTTTATCTTTTGTTTTTTTCTCATGCCTCACCTTCTCTTACTAGTTTTGGTTGAAATAAGCAATTCACAACTTAATTGTTATTTCTTTTTGTTTCATTCAAGCCTGTAGCAAGCTCTTAAGAAATAGTTTTTGTACAATATTAAATGTGCTTAATAAGAAAATTACATTTAATCACTAAGTTGAAAAAAACTTCATAACAAAATTGTTTTTTTTTTTGTTTTGATACAAAAGTGCACTTCCTTCTATAGAGAAGCATGAAGTTCACAAGCACTAGAACTCATATTGGACTCTGAATAGGAGACTTGCTTGTCTATGTGAAATGTATTTCTACTCCTTTGAAATAATTTCATTGGTATACAAGCAACAAATGTAGGAATTTGCATAAAAATGTATTTTAGATCCTTTCTAATGTCATGAGGTTCATTGGACATACCAATAATACATCAATCGACAGTCAACACATGATAGCTAATACATGTTGGTAGGATCATGCAATATCATTAAGACACATGTTAGTAGATAGAGTCAAACACTTAGGGCATCTTTAATAATTATCTCATTTAAGAATTTGATGCATTGATCATATTAATAACTCATTAAACTCTTATTTGTTAAACTATTTCTCTAGTGACACATAATTTGTTAGACTATATTGCCTGAAACTCACAATTACATCAATTTATTATTTAAACTATTTACAATACATAGTTTATAAAAAAATATTTTTTTGTAGTACATATTATTTATATTTAAATCAAAATTATATGTAATTATTAAAATTTGTACAAAATTATATTTTATTTTTTAAAGATTATTTACTTAAAATTTTGAAATATAGCTCCTGAAATATTTTTAAAAAAATTTTAATGTTATACATTTTATAAAAAAAAAAAAGATTTATACCTATGTGTGTGTGTATATATATATATATATGTAGCCATTGCTACATTGTTTAAATATGTATATGTTTGAGTTGATGTGGTCAAACACTCTTAGCACTCAGTGAGACGCTGTGACCAGCGTTAAAGGCGCCCTTAGATTAGTTATGATACATATAAGATGGGGTGGAATATTGGGATGTTGTATTTACATTATAAAAAAGTTTTCTTTAAAATAATGTTATCTTCTTTTTTTTTTTTTTGGCACAAAGATGAGAACCAGGCCGTTAAGGCCTCACGAAATAAACCTCCAAAAAATCGATCAACAAAAAGGCACTCAGACTTGGAGGAGGCACTAGAAGAGTTTGCAACGTCACAACACTACACACACCTAGACCCGCCACATGGTCTGCACATTGATTATCTTTACGTAAAGTATGCTGGATTCATCCCTCCTAGTTTGAATTGATCAGCAGGATACAATCGTGAAGGATCAATGATAGATGATGGAAAGGAGGGAATTGTCCTTGTAGGAGATCCACCAGAATTGTCCTTGTAGGAGATCCACGCGAGGGGCTTTCTCACACGGCAAGTCGGTAACCAACCGTTTGGGTGCACCGAGAAACCCTCTCCAAGCAGGTGTGACTAAAGTTGACGTGAGTTTCAATTTAAAAAACTTCCACTCTTCAACCACCTTTAGCACATACCTCCAATCATTTATATTACATTAAGAAAGAATTGGGTGAAGAGAAACTTGGAAGGTAGACCAAGGAGAGAGAAATATTATTTAGTATTGTAAAATTCATCTCGTACAAACAATTAGAATAATAGAAGTCAACTACTGTAATGAACATACGTCAAAATCTGTGGAGCTTGAAGATATAAGGAAGTGGTGATAGGCTTGGTAAGATACAAAGAAGTGACAGTGGGTTGAAGAAAAACACAACAATTCATTGGGTGTCGAATGTGAAATATGGGAACATGGAAATGATAGCAATGCCTGTGTTATATACAATTCACCTTATTTATTCATTTAAATTACTTGAATTTTGTTCGAAACGTAGCTTGAATAAAATTTTCGTTATATACAATTGAGAGAGATTTATAAGTAATATTTATTTTTCATAAGGATGATACTTGATGCTCACCAAGTTCTACCATATATATTGATACCGTACACTTGGGGTTGAGTTCACTGACAACCTTTTACTAATATATATTATTTTCATGTATAATTTAGGATTTTCATATGTGTATATTTTCATATAGGTGTAGTTACAACATATTCACTTAGATATTCATGTATATATATCAGTGCATTTTCGTTCGAATTATATGGTAAGTTTATTTTTCTTTACCACCCTTGGATTCTCTTTTCTACTCTGGTAAAAGTGAAGCAAGCTCAACAAACCATCATTTGTTGATCAACTCTAATTTACATACATTGTCAATTCATTTGACTATATTACATTTTTGTCCATGGAGCCCATCTCAACTGTTGATGATTGTTACTCTGAAGAAGAGAGTTTTTCCACCCCATCTCAAAATTTATCTTTTTATTTATTTATTTGGCTATTTCTACTTAGTACGAGTCTAATAATTATAAAGAGGCTCAAGATGACCCTCTTTGGCAGACAACTATGTTTGGAAAAATTTAAGCCACGCATGATGCTCATACTTGTAACATAACTAATTTTCCTTTCGGTAAGATTGTATTGGTTACCAAGTGGATCGGATATAAAAGATTATAACTCATGATGAGGGACCAGTGAAATGTTATAAGGCTCGTTATGTTGCTAAAGAATTCACATAAGTGTATGTTATTGACTATGATAAGACTTTTGTTTTAGTTGCTTCTCTCTATACCCCATGCAATTTGCTTGCCATTTCAACAATCAAATAGAGAAAAAAAAGTTTCAAATATATAATACCTTAGTTCTCAGTCCTTTTATAAGTATAAATAGAGCAAAAAAAATGGAGAAAACGGAGTCACATGTAGAGAAGCGTGCCTATTTTACATTAAATGTCGTACACGTGTCAACCATCAAGGACCAAGACATTACTATTTTTATCTTCAAATCATATTAAACGCATTCTTGACACACCAAAACTTGCATAAATAATTTATCAACCCTTTGCATACATGAAGAGGTAATAGTGGAAATATACAAAAGTAATCAAATAACTAAACCATTAATTTTAACATCTAAAGTTTAATAAAACGTGGACCAAAGTTATAAATTGAAATCTCTAAACATGGCCTAAGTGGCTGAAGTTTAAACCATAAAGGCAATTAATAATTTAAATTAGTCTGAATAATCATATACCCATTATAAACCAACTACTCAAAATAAATATAACTCCGATAACAATCTTGATAGTGAGATTTGCAACTACTACAATACTCAGTAGTACTATCAATATGAACCGCCTCAAAGATCACCTAAAATGAAAAGGTGAGGTGAGTTCGAGAGCCTAATGGATCACACAGTACATTTATAACATTTTTTAAATCAAATACAGAACATGTAACCACTTTTTATACATGAAGCATGTCAAGCATTGATTTGTTTATTAGTTGTTATTCAGATTGAAGAGCTTAACCTTGTTGTTATCCCATCATCATCATCATCATGTAAACAAGAGAGAGGAAAAGTGCAATATTTGTTAAATTTCAATAGACTTTAGGGACATACAAACATCGTCAATCAATTTGGGACATATCCATTGTTTTATCATTGGGAACAAGGAATAAACCTAGTGATCCAATTGCGATAAAACCACAATGATCTCTCGTAGACCACTACAACGGTACATGGTTTAAATCTTACTTTAATATTTTCGAAATTACACAAGTACACGTTTCATTATATCATTCCAACATATAATATACGCTGCATATACAAGTAAATTAGATATGTTAATTATCTCATGGTCTCTAGGATAAAGTTATGCATGTCTCATGTTATAAACATGCAATCATCAAGCGTGGATAAATTGATTATACTATTCAACATTCATGTAAACATATGCAATCATGACATCCAATCAATATTTAAACACATCCTAACATGTTTTTCGGGATTCAAAGTAAAGTAAACACACAACATGTTCAAGATTAAAATTTAAATAATACTAGAGAGTAAGGTAGTCACTTTCACTTGTTACTTCGTTCTACTTGTTCTTACTCTTGCTTTGTTGGTTTGAAATCCTCAACCTAAGATTTACAAATCATTCTCTCAGTATTTGTTATACTCCTAATAGTAAAAAGTCAAGGTATATTGGTCTTGTAGTAATCTTAGCATATGGTATGGATAATGGGTTAAAATTGGTTGGCATGTAGGGTCTTGATGCATTACCGCGGCAATGCTTTGCATTGTTGCAGTTGTCAGAATAGGCTATTTGTACTACTAAGGTCATGTAACGCAATAATCACAATTTCTGTATGAAAAACATGAAAAAGGGACACTGGAACGCGTTATCGCGGAAATCTAAACGTTACAGTGGTAATCCCACTATTCACTATCGTATTACCGCTGTAGCATGGAGCATTACCACGGTATTACGATTGTGAGCATTGCACTATGAGTTATTTAAAAGTTAAATTTTGATATTTATTAAAATAATTTATGTCATTTAATCATGAAAATAATCACTATTAAATAATAAGTTATAACTTAACTTTTAACAATTTTTTATGTTCTAATTAAGTTAGAACTTTTAATTTATTGTGAAATTATTAATTTTAAATTACTAGGACATTTCTTATGCTTGTTTGATAATTTTGAGGTGACGCTCAATGGAGCCTCACCTCAATACCAAAGTGTTTGAGCACTCTGTTTTCTTTTTTTTTTTAATTTTTTTTTAACTGAGCTGTCCCGCTTAATGTCTCCTGATTAAAATTATTTTAATAATTATTCTTTTAACAATACGAGGCGTTATTATTTTACATTTTTATTTTCGTTTAATTTGCACATTTTATAGAGAACCGTTGCGCTTCTCCATTAACCTCTGAACTTCTTTCTGGTTTGTCCCCTCGAATGCGCCTGAAATGGCGGGAGAAACTCTCAACAGACAAGTAGCACAAAAAACCACTTAAATTTCCTCAAACCAGAAAAACCCCGATCGATATGAGACACGAGAGCTTCACGCACCACAAAATCGTCAATATCTCTACAAACTTAGTGATGGATCTCGACATTAAGAACCGAAAAATGACGAAATTATTATACCCATTTTGCTCGTAGAACCGCAAAATTTAGGTTCATCGAGGATCGGACAGGTTTTCCTTTTGTCGGGATGGATCGTTTGGGACTGAAGAATCCGGTGTATATTCGGCAGAAGAGCAATGCAAGCAGCGTGTCCGGGGCTCCTTCTTCTCCGATGATGTCTCCGATGCATCGCCACGTAAGATCGGGATCATCCGGCGTGGCGAACTTTAAAAGGAATCAGAATCAAGCGGCAAAAGCCGCCGCTCAGAGGCTTGCGCAAGTAATGGCAAGTCAACAGACCGATAATGACGACGACGATTACGATGACGATGATGACGATGACCTTTCGGTCGATTATACTCCCTTGAATCCGATAGTCAGCACCGGGATTGCGTCTGGAAGGTTGAATACGACAAGACCTCGGTCGCCAGCGGTAATCTGCTTGTTTTCGGTTGTTTTGCCGATTGAAATGTTTCTGTGGGAAGAATTAATCAGTCACTGTGTTTTCAATAGCACGGTTACGCTTTATCATGCCTGGATGCTGATGTAGCTTTTCTGATAGTAATGACATTATGTTTTATATAGAAATCAAGAACGAAAGGAAAAAAATGTGGCAGTCAATAGCAGTGATTATGCATCTCATCATATTCTGGACTTGACAACTTCCACACTCTTTTATGTTCCTTCTTGGTATCACTGTCGGAGAACATACTTCAAATCTAATTGCATACATCAGTGGTTAATTACCATGGATTTGGTAGTTGATTTTAATTCCAAAGGGGTTGATGCTCCGTAATAGAGCCAACCGCTCTAGAGTTGGGATTTATCTCCTAGAGGACCTAGACCCTTCAATGTCTTAAGGTCGTTTATCTCCTTCTAAGTATTTGAGCAGAGTCTAAGTTCCATGTATTAGTTGTTATAATGATCAAAGCAGGCAGCTATAGTGGTGCAGTGGATGGTAATTGAACACCACGTAGAGCAACTCAGAGAATGAGAAATTTATGAAACTTGGATTTTTTTAAAAAAATTTTTTATTAGCTGTTTCTTAGTTTTGTTTCAGGGGTTTTCATTTTCTGTATTAAAGTAACCAAGTGCCTCAGTTTTGCTAAACTCTGAAGCAAATTATTTTACAGTGCTCGTGGTTCTTTGCTATTGGGATAAGCTGACCATTTGGTAATTACGCTACACTAAAGGAATTTATCTGGTCATTTTGCTTTATTGACACACTCTGGCTAAGAACATCACCAAGTCTGCCTTATTGTTTTAATCTTCCTACACTTAAATAGTTGTTATAGCTACGTGCTAGAATAACGATCTCCAACCTTTTCTTTTCTTCTCTCTCTATCTTTTTTATTTTTTAATGCATTGGAGTGGTGACAATGCTTAGTTCTTTTATTCCAATATTGTGCCTATTCATCATGCAGACTTACCAAAGCTTCCATTTGTTTCTATTAGCTAGGTCGCAACAACAATGAACAACCACTGTCTGCTCGTTCTACGTCGTCAACTCGACCATCTTTTGCAATCAAGACAGTTGCTATGGTGCCAGCTACTGTTCCAATAACATTGAGGCCTTCCTCTTCTGTAGCAGAGACTCCTTTAGATGTTCGGAGGGAGACTTCTAGAGAATTTCGAAAGGAGAGCTATAGCCAAAGAGACAAAAGGTATCTCCAAACTCTGGTAGCTTCAATGGAGTCTTATCTTGGTTTTCCTAATGCCCTCCTAACTTGCATATTGTCTCTAATTACTGGCATCTTCATTTGGTCAATTCTTATATGGATGAACCACCTCAATCAACTTTTACCTTCAAATTTTGATACCACCATTCGCCAATTGTTGTACATCTAATGATTTGTTTTTTTCCATGTCAAAGTTGCTTGTTTTTTGTGCCTATTGTTTCTTGGGCAGTCTATGACTTTGGCTCATGTTTTATAATTCACTAAGTACCTCTTTTAGTAATTGCATTGGCTTGCCTCTTTTATACATTTGTATTGCAAAATCTTCACATCTCTTAACTTTTTCACTGTTGAATTCAAATGTCTTGTAGTGCAGAACTTGTTATTTGATCAGCTACATGCTAGATGAATGGAAGCTCCAATTGATTTCTCTCAAACCAGTTTTTGTTCAATTGTATATTGACTTGACTATGAGGTGTTTAATTCAGTGGTAGGATGTCTTTCGACATGGAGACTTCAACTATGCGGGATATTGGCCATGATCGTAGTCCTTTTGTTCTTCAAGACGAGGTATACCATTCTCAAGTTTGATAAGTTTTATCAATTAAATTATTCAACTTCTATATGATGAGAGAAAATCCACCAGCCAACAATCAACATAAATGAACAAGTAAACTGAATAATTTCTATGCATGTTGAGAGATTTTGTCTCATTATTCTAACACACATGAAAACAGAAATATATTAGAGAGGATGCAATGCTAGCACATTTGTACTTTGTTTCTCAAGTTATACAATTGTCGGTGGGTTGTGGAATTCCATCTTTTCTAAATAGCATTTCATAAAATTAGTAATATTCGAGACTCCTTTTACTCTTATTGTTTCTTACAAAAAGATGTTATTAATACCAATTTGTCAGGCAACTCAATCTAGCTTGCTACCCAAAATGAAAAGGTACATTTATAGGTTGTTCAAGATGATGGGGCATGCCAAGGTTTTCATTGTAAGCTGCTTGAGTGGATGGATCCACTTGACAACATGTTATGTGCCATTGAAGTGCTTACCCAATGCTGTTAAGGCATAGACTAGGGCACTGCTTAGACATTTTAATGTTAAATTGCCTAGTTGCTTGTGAATTCTACACACACGCATATATACAATGTTGTTTAGGCCAGAATGGCAGTGGTAGGCGTTACATCTTGTGTGGGCAAGGTGAGGCCTAGATGGGGATTATGCAATGCATAAAAAATATTTAGAGGTCCTTAACAAATTTATTTCTTATTCATTGATCCCCTATATATGGACAATTAAAGTTACATGCATAGATACATACATACATGAATACCCATATATGCATATATATAATTATTTAATCTTGATGTATAAATTATCAATGATAATTATATGATTACATATATAAATTAACAAATACATAAACATATTTAAGCTAATAAATGCTTATTATTTATATTTATTCAATTTTACACATCTTTATATACATTTAGTTATTTATAATTATATTCAACAATTTATTTTTAGTTATATCACACAAAAAGCGAGCACATTGGCAAGTGGATAAAAAGAAAAGTAAGTTTTTGACATCAACATGTCACTAAAAGTCGTTGTTTGAGTTGGAGAATGGTTGGATGAAAACTTTATGTTGTAGAGTTTATGATTTGAGTGGTCCTAGCATTAAGGGTCAATGGCCTTTTGTTTTAAAAAGGAAAGTAAGTTTATGAATGCCCTTGAGACAAACAAATTGTAGATAACTCCTTTTGAGGACTAGGTAGAGCCAAGGCAATGTCCTTAGTCCAAGGGTCCTAAGTGGCGCTTTGAAAACATTGCATATATATACTTAACCACTCAAATAAGCGTTTCTCCAACTATCAAGAGTTGAGTACATGATTATGCTTCCTCCTTCTTTCTCGGTAGGTCCACATTTAAATTACAACTCTATTAAAAACCCACTATTTATATCAATCCAAATATCAATTTATTGCTGCTTCAAGTTAGAAATTAGAATTCTACTCTACAGCAAAATTAGAATCTTACTAGACCAAAGTCCAAATAGGAATAATACCTTACTCAAAATTAATTATAATTAGAATCATAAAATTAAACATCCAATAATATCATTTATTTATTTTGCAATACCACATGACCAACATTTTATTCCATAAATGATTTTTTTTGTGGAACTTTAAGTGCATTTTGGGAGATTGATTAATAACATAGACTGCATTGATGTTTTGAACTATTGGGCTTAAATACTTTTGAAATTGATTTCATATATATATTTATTTCTTTTTTTTTTAAAGGGATTTAATACTGAAGTCTAACTTGTTGCCTATATGTAACTTAGAATTTAGCTCTGAATACATGGGTCTATTATATATATTTATTGTTTATACACTTCTATGAGATTTCTTTCTTACCTTGTAGCATTTTTCCTCTATGAAGACTAAAATGTCTTTTCGTAACATTTGTGCCCTGTTTATTTGTTTATTGAAGAACTTCTACATTAGTGACATACTGTTGCCCCTGTAGGTTTCCTTTACTGGAGAACATGCGCCATTGAAATTAAGCAGGCCAGCATTGAAGTTCGTGCTTGCTTTTTTGTCTTCCAATGTTTTCAGTAACTGAAAATATTTCGTAAACATAATACTTTTGTTTTACTATGTAGGAAGGGGGCATCTCAAAGGCTGCAAGAGGTTTGTGAGTCCAACAATCTCTTGAAACAGTTGGAGGGTTTGGTTGATTAATTCTACATGCTTTTACGGTCATGGACATATGCACCTTTTGTTTTTTTTAATGGGAAACTATATAATATATTATGTTAACAAAGAAGGGGAAAGTAACATTAAACTGAAGCCTGGGCGTAGCAAGAAGGTCACCTCAAGAGGTTAGGCAACAGCAAGCACAATGTTTTCTCAACGCCTTAATCACTCATTAGATCATAAGCTCTAGAATAAGGACTGTGAGTTACCCATAACAAGGGCTATGAGGCTAACACAGCATGTCCTTCCAAGTCCTCAATTATGTCAACACTATGGTAATCCTCCCTGATTATACTTTGATTTCTTTCTTACTAAATGCAATACATCTTAACAATAAATCCTTATTGATAGCTAGCACACTCTAAGGTTCCTGCCCTTCAGTGAAAACCAATCACAGTAATTCTTACTTCTTAGGTCTAAAGAAAACTCATTCCTGGGAGAGTACTGTTTGTTCCAAATCTTGGCTGTGAAACGGCAAAACAGGAAGAGATGTTCAAATAATTCCTCATCTTCATATAAAATGCATCAATGAAGATTCGGGAGAAATATATCTACTCTGTCGCAGATGCTTTAGTTTTCCAAATGAACGAGTTAGAGGTGAAGGGTCAAATTGATTGTTTGTCAATTAAAAAGGCATTCCTCTCCAAGTTTTCCTATTGTCTGAGAAGAAAATCAATCTGATATAAGCCAAAATAACAAGAAGGTTCTTAGATCTTACTCTTCCCTAGGGGTAATAATTCTAGAGATATGAAGGTTCTTAGATCTTATACAGAGACCCAACTCTCCAAGTAAAATGTTTGGGCACGTACTTGCAGACTTGGAGTTACATGTTTCTATTATTCCATTCCTATTTGTTGATTATAGTTGTGATTTGAATGTTTGTAGAGTTTGTCATTTTGGAAGCCAGACTTGTATTCAGAGAATCAAATTTACAAACTCTTTGCAGATTTGTTATGTCAAAACATAATATCTTCTCGTTTGCTACTACAGTATATTTTTAGTCTTTTTGACTTGTGTATTACCCTGTTGCATTTTGCTTCTCTAATATTCTCAAACTCAGGAAAGTGGACAAATGTATCATACTCTTCGTATCTTTGCAAAATCGCTTATTTATCACAGATAGCCATCTTTTGTGCTTAATTCATTTTTATGGCCTCAAGATTGATAAAGGAGAAACAAGTAACAATTTAGACGAATGATGATATCATCAGGAAAAAAAAGAAACGAAAATCCCAGACCTTAAAAACATTTTCAGTTTCAATTCTCTACGGGTTAAGTCATCGTTCAATCATGGGGTTCCATAATGGTGTAATCCATAATGTACAGTACACCTGTACAAGTAAAGGACAACAAAAGCATTGTAGGTTTGTGTGGTGGTTGCAGGGGACCACTGGTATAAAGAGAAGGGATGGCCTAGAAGATCCCACCAGAACTTATCCCAGCCATCTTCTAATTTTTGTGGATCAATCTGTTTTTGCCAATAAAAATGACTACAAAGTAGAAGCAATGGAGTGTAAAGCTTCCTCCTTTCTGGGATTTACATATATATACATTTCTCAAACCATAAGACCATTACTTCTCTACATTCTTTAAGTGCACAGTGAATCAATAATAGACCTCTCTATCCCTCTCGGGGAACAGATAGTTGGGTTAGGTCAAGGCTTTGGCTAAGTGGCCTAACCTTTTACATGTTCATCGTCGAATGGTTAGTATGACTCAAGCATTTCTGCTGTTCTTTAACTGTGTTTTCCAATGTCCACATGCATTGTCTTCTAGTGTTCTGCCTCTGTTGGTGAAAAGGAAGATAGATCCATACTAGATGCAAAATTTCTTGTTACTTGTGCCCAAAAGAAATTTGGGAGTTCCCCTCTCCTTTTTCAAATTCTTGTTGTATAAATGAATTCAAAATTTTGAAGCAATGCCTATCCTATCTTGGGTTAACAAATTATTATTCAAAGTTTAATCTACATTAGAGAAAAAAATGGTGAGAATTGAAGATAGTCCTCTTCAAGGGAGGACGTTTGTTATATCTATTATTTTTACCCTTAGTTATATTACCTCATATTTTTATGCCTAAGTTCAGTTCATATGACAGCTAATACTAGTAAGACATTCTCTCCGATGCCTAAGTTACAGCGAATACTTATAACTTGTAAGACAAAAATGTTCATTTATTTGAAGTGTACTTAGTGTTTATGGCTCTATGACAGGTCTATACTAAAGCTCCTCAACAAATGCATGACATAAGAAATGAGGATAATGCATCTTTATGTTTGGATCCTGAGGTATTAATAACGCTTGTCATGCATTTCTTTATTTATCTATGATGTCAAGTAACTATAAACAGTACATTGCTGCGCATTTAGTTTGACATTTCTCGATACTTCTGTGCTTTTTTAAGTTAGACTGGTAGAAGTGATGCAACTCCTACTCTTGGTCAGATCCAGGCAACCGAATCTGAAATTAGATCTCTTCGAATAATGGCAAAGAAAATGATGTTGACCAAGGAAGAGATGGTTTGTATGCAATTATTAGGTTACAATAGTCTTCTTTTGTTTTTCTTGCTTTATATCTAATTGATGATTTTAATACAATCATTATCTCAGGAAGAGATGGTTCTCAAGAGATGTTGGCTTGCTCGATATTGGAATTTATGCGTTCAACATGGTAAGATGCATTTCTTTTCTTAACAACACAATTACTCATTGGCGTTTATCCTCTATGATATGTATGGTACCATTCTGCTTTAGACTCATCCCAGGATTGATGATTATATTACACGCACTCACTTAGTACGTTAGAATCACATTATCACATTATCACACTATCATTTTTCCTCTGTGCTATAATATGTTGAAATATACCTAAGTAGTATCATAGTATGATTGGGATTTTTACCCTGCAAATCCATGCTAGAAATTGAACTTAATTGTCACTTCTGGAAGTGGTACTTTGTTCATGAAAACCTATGCCTTATTGTCTCTATGTTGCACTATGAGTGTTCTTATAGATAACAATTTTTTGTTCTTAAAATCTAAATAATATATGTAACTTCAAATAGGGCTGTCATTGGGCAAAGACATAGTGACTAAATTTTAAAAAGAAAATATTGATATTCTTTTTCTTTTTTATTTCAAAAGCTATTTTTTTGTTTTACATTTTTCTTACATAAAATATCCGGAGGAAAAAAGAAGAGTTTGGTTTAGACACACCATTTGCATGTTAGAATCAGGTGTTGGCCAAACCTGGTTATGCCATTACTTGGTTCTCTGCCACTGCATCTCCATCATAGCTTTCATAGATATGTGGTACAACTTTAAAAGATAAAATTAGAAATGAGCATATTAGGGAAATGGTAGGAATAGCCCCAACTGGAGATAAAATGATAGTGAAATAATAAGGTGATTTAAAATATATAAAATGTATGTCTTCAGATGCACCAGTTAGGAAGGGTGACATTAATCCTACACAGTAAAAAAAAAAAAAAAAAGGGAAAAATTTAACTTCTTACAATTAACTGAAGCTTAGGTTTTAATATAGTAGAGTGAAGGAAGCAGATTTATGTAGCAAACCTTGTGATGCTGGAGAAAGGCTTAGTTGATTTGATTTGTATCTCCATCATAGCTCTCAATATGTTTGAGAAGTTGAATAGAATTTTTTAAGAGTTGGTGTTAATTACTTTGTATATTCTTGTAATGTATTTTTGTCATTGTTTCTTTTCACTATTCATAGATCGCCCTAGACAAACTGAGCACAACTCTGATAGTGCGTTTTTAATTGCATCAAGATGAACTTTTGTCAGTGATGCATGTTTTCCTCATTTACATTCAGAAGTGCCTTGCTTCCATTTCTGGTCCAATCCACAATATTGAACTATTCCAAGGCTTTTTGGGGCCTTTGATGCCTGAGGAATAATTCTTCTTTGATGGAAGCCTTGAAAGTTTTTACATTTTGTGCATTTTATTTTCTATTTATTGTGCAAGTAAATTATCTCATTCTGCTATTTATTGTGTTCTACCAAAATGATTTTCAAGGACTCTAGATCAGCCACAAAGAGTGATTTTGGAGGACCTGTAAATTTTGCTGCCATTTTTTACTGTTTATGTAAATCAATTCTGTGAGGATCTTTAATGTGGACTTAGCCACTCATTCATTCAACATGAGACCTCAAGATATCTTTTATGATGCAGATATTCATCCAGAAATCGCGGGATCTAGGTATGAGTTTTGGTCTTCGTTAGCCCCTGATCCAGTTGAAGTTGTGTTATGTGCTGGACTGAAAGCCAAAGAGGAGAACTCAATAGGTTATTATCCTTCAACTCCTCATCATCCACATTCAAATGTAAAAATTTTGCAGTTTATGTTGTCTTTTAACACATTATCTTTCCTGGTGCCAGCAAGTACATCTACATTGCTTTAACTATTTGTTCTTTGTTCCATCAATTCATTCCACAGATAATTCTGATTACGAGGACAGGGAAAGAGTTATATGCGACTTGAATGACCTCTCTGGAGAGGAAAACATTGAAAGCATGCTTTTAGTTGAGAAAGGCCTACGTGAATTAGCTTCACTGAAGGTCTCTGCATTTCCTTTAAATTTTTTATTGTTATTTTCCAATATACTGTGAGAATATGCATGTTTAGTATTCCATGGACATTTATAATTATGCTGGGGAAATTATGAGAGTTCTATGGACATGTTTTGTATTCCATGGCACACACACAATGTACCAGGTGGACATGATTACATGTTCTCAAGTGCAAAAAAGATGGAATATATGTTTTTTTTAAAGTCTCTCTCTCTCTCTCTCTCTCTCTCTCTCTCTACATATATATATATATATATACCTTCTGAAGTGAAAATGAAATAAAAATAGAAAGATTAGAAAAAGACTATGAAGAGTAAAATTGTCAAAGATAAATCATAAAGATAAATATTATGGAATAATAAAAGAAGAGAAAACTAAGAAAAAAAAAAACTTTGGTACTCCAAAACAGAACTAAAGAAGAAAAGAAAGGGGATCAAAAGAAAGAATATATGGCTGGGATCAAACATTGCTTATGTCCAAGAACCTGGATCCAACTTATTTTCTACAATTTGAGAATGAATAGGTTCAACGTCTAGACATGCACCCCCACTTGAATGTAGGTGACGTAGGGACAAAGATGCATGGAGAATGGACCATGTCAAGTGTGTAGTTGCACTCTTAACATCTAAGAGGACCAGAAGCAGCCTAATTCTAACTATGAAAATCAATATGCCTCGATCACTTCTACTGTTTTATTTTTAGTCTAAGAATTTATGCACTAACCTTCATATACCTCTCTTTTGTGAGATTTTCTATTTAACCAAATCGAGGTTCCATGAGTGTGCTTGTTCATGAGAAGGGAATTATTAGGCTATAGAATGATTTATTGTTGTAGTTTCTTAGGAGTAATATTTAAGGATGTGTTGTCTTCTGAAATGTATATTCATATGATTATACTATTTCTTATTCATGAAACTTGCTGTTCCATATTGCCATCATACTTATTCATTTATTTATTTTTTTCTGACAACCTTGCTTACTATTATTTTCTCACTCTAACTTTGAATTGTTTCCCCAAGTTTTCATTATTTATCTTTGTTGGATGAATCCAATTCCTTGAAGGTTGAGGATGCAGTATTACTAGAAATGGGCCGATATCGGCGGTCAAATTCATTGAGAGCTGCACTATCTAATTCAGGTGCTTGCCTTAATTGTGCTACTTCCATTTCATCTTGTGCTAGCAAGCATTTCTGTATTACAGTCATGCATATTGGCGTGCATTTGGATCTTTGCCTCTTACATATCTGGATTGATTACTTTTTCATCTAAAATTGGGTTTGGTTGGGCAATGATTCTTTAATGCATCATATCTTATTTAAAGAGGAAAAAAATTGTAAATGCATTATATCTATTAAAAAAAAACTCAATTAGAAGAAATTTGGTTGGTAAGCATTTGCAAAATCTAATTCAATTTATCAAAAGATTTATCACAGTTTTGTGTATAACGTGTGACAGGGTTTTCAAATAGCATTATCTACTGTAGTTACCTTTTCTCTTTTTGTGTTGTTGGTGCAGATGACACGCAATTGTCAAATGAAGGCAATTTTGAGTCATTTGGTAAGATCTCATCAAGAAGTCAGTTTCTTAACTCTGAGGAATTTGGTTTTATTTCTGACGCTTTAGAATGTTCTGCTTTGATTGCTGGATTTTATGTGCCCTTTTGCTTTGAGATGTAGTAAGCAATTAATGAAAATCTGTGTATCACATAACACACTTCTTGTATTGGTGCTAATTCGCGACTTATTGGATTGCAGAATTGAACCAAGAAGAGTCTGAAGATGTGCTTTTTAAGCAGGTATTGAAATCATTTAGTTTACTTCTGCGCTTCTGGTAATTATGCATGCCAGTTTACCATCCTTAGGCTTCACTTACTAAATATTTAGAATGTCAACATCATAAAACACTAATACAATTATAAAAAGGTGTAATGATTTGGCAATTGTTAGAGGATTAACCAAAGAGATTCTCGTACTAGATATCATTCCATCATAATTGAGCTGAGTTAAAGACCTTCCTAGCCTTACGTAGGTTGGCGCTTAGTTGTATTTGTTTTAAGTGTTTAGATCTTGTAGTTATAAAACATTTCTTGGTCATCTTAGAAGCTTGATGATATGGTTCTCTGGTTTGTCCGCCTGCAGTGGTGGCTGCTTGATGGCAGTGACTCTTTTAGACTTACTGATTCTTGTCTTTATGCATACCTTATTTAGAACTTTTTTTGTGGTTGGTATCTGTCCTTGCAGGCTTGGCTTACTTACTTCTGGAGAAGGGCAAAAAATCATGGATTGGAACAAGATATCACAGAACAGCGTTTGCAATTTTGGATTGACCATGAAACTCAGAAGCCCACATCACGTGATGCAGTTGATGGTAATCTCCCAACTTGTGTATCTCTTCTAACATATTGGTCTCTGTTTTTGGGTTTGTGTCATCATCTCTTTTTTGAGTCCTGATACTAATAAACGTCATGCGGTTATTGAAGGGGAAGAAAAGGTGTCTTTAGCCAATAATCCAGCCAATCTGATCCCTCCATGATTAGTCTGAATCAATCAGCCTCATTGTTAGGACATATTTTTCCCATTTCATGTTGTCTGTTTGGTTGAGATTTTAGCCCAAATTTGTCAAAACTCAACTCCCCTTTCCCCTTCACCTTGACGTAGAAAAAAAATAAAAGTTAGTTGTTTTATCAATCCACATAAGCAAATCACTTGGTTTAAGTGTACTAAACGATGTTACATAGCAAACATGGATTGAAACGTCATTTCAATTTACATTCCCTTAAGTCATATGTTTATAGATAATATATTTTATATGTTTCACACAGTAATTTATCAGGATAATATATGTATCATATATTTCATGATAATTGAGCCATTATCAACGTCTAATTTGCATCTACAATAATATGAATAATTGATGTTTCTAAGCCATCTATTACATCCTAGAACTTTAATACAAAAATGTTTTTTTTAGATTAGACTTCAAAGGCTGGAAGTAACTGTAGGAAACCAGAGTCTCTGAAAGGTATGGCTTCAAGCTGTACATCTAGCTGTTGCTAACACTTCCTCTTATGTGCAACCTTGTCTTGTATGCTGAAAGAAATATGAATATGATAGAAGAATAAACTAATACCAAACATGCAAATAATCCACGTAACTGTCATTGGTGAACATAAGATTTATTATGGCTCAATTGCTATTCAGGTGCAGTTTTCTGTATCCAAATATCCAAGAACACACAAAAAAAGTATGTTTGGTTGAGTTAATCTGAAAACAGTTATTCAAGTCTTTTTTTTTTTTCCAAAAGAAAGCTGGTTGTTTCTCAAGCGATAAAAAGTTGTTTTCTGATTCGCATTGCTATTCCTTAATCACCAACTGAGCTTAACTTTTCTAGAGCAGAGTGCCAGTGCCATCTAGGGAACCACTGAACCTAAAAACTACAATAGAGATAGGTCAAGACCCAACAATATATATCAAAGTTATTTCTAGCTATCTTTCTGACAACCTAAGAAGACGTAAATGACATTTTTGATAATTGATAGTTCCATCTTAATCACAAAATTTAGAAAAAAAAAAGAAAAGAAAAGAAAATGTCAGTGATACTTGAATTGGTTTGTGGCAGTTGAGAGGGGGCTGCTTGAATTGAAGAAACTGGGCATTGAAAATCAATTGTGGCAGGCAACACGCAGATCTGTTGATCCAGATGGAACGCTTGGCGGCATGCAAACATATTTTTATTTTTGATCTGTTTCTTGATTTCTATGTAAATTGTTCATGTCATTTTATTACCTCTTTTTCTTAAGATACTTTTCCTTCCCTCTTTTTCATACTTTGTCAATGGAACTTCTTCCTCCTCTCTCCGAATTAACCTTAAAAAATTCGGCCTACTGGTCAACTTGACCATATAGAGGTAAAGTTGTACTAATTTTAATTATGAATGATTGATAACAAGCTCTAGAGGTACTTCTAAGATTCAGAGGACTACATAATCTAACATCATTGATCAATCCTGTTTAGCCATGAATGCAATACATAGCTTACAGGGGCAATTCTTATTTTTATTAGGTAAAAATCTCTTCTGACAAGAAGCATGTTTGAACCCTTGGATCTTAGGAGAAAATTGATGTGTAAAGGCAGAAGGCTGAGTTAGAATCCAATTTAAAAATAATCTTTAAAAATTATAATATAATCTCATTTTTAGTGTATTTATGGTTTTTAAAGTTGTTTTCGGTATTATACTTAAGATTTGTATCTAAAATTTTAAATTAAGGCAGCAAGCTTGTTTGATGTAATCAAGATTTCAAGCAGTTTAAGTTAAAAAAA
>JAJIYU010006972.1:0-19795 GCA_030144865.1 Tinospora cordifolia | reverse complement strand
TAAAAGTTTTTATTTATTTCAATGTAGGGCACATCAGCCTAAGTGAAATCATGTATTTCCAGTTTTAAATTTATTTTTTGCTGTAATGGTTTATTGTACTCGAAATTTGTCAAATGAATAAATGAAGAATTTTATTTACCATGATGTCATTTTGTATATAGACTTAATGTACACAGGAACCCTATTGCATTTGGGGTCTAAGAAGAAGAAAATGTAGCACGGGCCCGTCTCCCGGGCTTCCCAAGAATTTTGATCAAAGAGAATTGAACCGTCAGGGGACGTGGAAGATGGGACTTGGGAGGCGGGGTGTTACAGTTAATTACACATATATTAAAAATACACATTACATATATAAATTAATTAAATTAAGTTATTAATTGAAAAAGAATAATTGTTGTATCAAAAATAAAAATAATGTTAATAGGTTGATGGTGAGAGCAAGCGGGAAAAAATGAAATTTATGGTATATTTATATAAAATATGTAAATGGTAAATGGTGTGGGGGTGGTTCATTCTATCTTTCATTTGGTTCATTTAGAGAATGAGAATTGGAAGATGGGTAGAGAAATGTTAATCAAATAACATATATGTATATGGTGGATGGGAGCTCAATTGGCTTGAGAATATGTATGTAAGTGGGACAGTTGGTATAAAAGTTAAGTGGCACATGATGTTCTCTCTGTCATATCTTCAATGCCCAAAATAAACATTTCAGAGAGGAAATCACACTAGAGAGTAAACCGAGTCGAAACAAGAGGGAAACTAAAAGAGAAAATCTAGTTTTTTGATGGATTCGAAATCATTTCTCATAATTCTTGTTACAAAAATGCTAAGCAAGCCACATTCTACGATGTTAGAGGGATAATTTGTATTGTACGTGGTGTTTTATAGCAGTACTTAAAAATGAGATATTACTTTACCGTGAGTAGAACTAAATAAAAATTATACCAATACACTCCTTGTGACATGTAGATCATAGATATGTGGTTAGTTTTCATTCATTTAGTCCTGTAGGCACTAAAATAAATACACAAAGTTGAATAACTTTAGGGAGAATTTTGTATATGTTAAGCCCTAATAAAATTTTAATTGGATCGTATAGGAATGTAGAGAACAAAAACATGTACCTATCGATACCAAATTCATGAATTTTGGATATCAATTGAAATTTTAGTAAATGATTGATCAATTGGGTTATTTATGAAAACTCAAAAAAATAGTAAAAATATAATTGAGAAGTTTATTTCTTTTATTTTCTGTTATAAAAGTATTTTATGTGAGTAGTAAATTAATTTTAAAGGTTATTGAAAATATTTGAGTTCATGCGCATCAATATGTGGAGTTTAATGCACGGATAAGACTAAATATGAAAAATAAAGACATTAGAAATTATATATAAAAATGAATTGAATTTAATTTGTTCATATTGAATGATTTTGTGATAAGGTAATTTTGGTTGATCGGAGCATAAATTTTGGAGGGAATATTAGAAATTGGTTGGACAATAATTTTAGTGAGTAACATTTATTTTTGGTATTATGTGGGACACTGATATTATTTCAAAACTTCTAATTTTTTTAAATAAGAATTGATGCACATCAAGATATATATTAAATGAAATGATAGAGTTTGTTACTGGATCTCTAATAAATTTTGGAGAGACTGATTATCATACTAAAACTGAGACATGTGCTAAACGAAATAAGTTGTTGGTATCTTGTGATTATTTCTTTATCTTAGTTATTTATATGACATTGTAGATATAAAAATGAATTGAATATAAGTATGTTATTTGTATAGGCATATGTTGCATTTGGTTTAGAATTCATGAAATTGCATTTATATGGGAGCGTGTTTTAGATTTACAAGAGTAGATCTAAAATACGATATCATTTTGATAGATTGAGCTATGAATAATACTTCTTATGTAATAATTCATTTGAGACTGAGTCATGAAAAACATTAACCTTTCTCTATATGATCATCTTTGAAATGATTGTAGAGTATGTAATAATTAGAGGTGCAGTCTACTATTATCAAGGTCAAACAAGAAGTGAGACTAACTCTATTTCTGAAAGATGTGCATGTAGATATGTTTTACTAAATGTTGCATGATTGAAAATTAGCGTGATCACTATGTTAAGTGCATATATATATTGTTTAAATGTGCATGGTGAATTCAAATGTTTTATTTAATTTGATTGTTTGCATGGTTATTTAAATGCATCTAAATGTTATAGATAAGGAATATTCATTGCGCGTGTTGTAACTCACATATTTTCTTCCACATTTCAAAAATAGATAGAAAAAGAGAAGCGACTAGCACAGGAAGAGTAGAGTACTCTTCAGTTACTGCTGTGCGCGTGGGCTTAATTGTTTTTTACGCTTGTATTTTGTATAATTATGCTTATCACTATGTATGTAATATCACCTAAAGGGGTATGAATTTGTTTACACTAGATAAGAGTGTGAAAAATTATAGACTATAAGTTATGAATTATGGTTGATGATAGTGGTGAAATATTATTTGTTATGGAATTATTAAAAAAACGAATTGTTTATCAGGTGATGATTTTCCTTTAGGATAAGTCAAAAATTTAGATGAGAATCTTTTGAAAATTTTTTATGGATATTGTATAATATGAAGTTAAAGAAGCTGACATAGTATTATATACATAGGGTGTAGTGTATATGGTATAATGTGGCAGTCATGACATCGCTTTTACGATGTAAGTTGCAATAGGTAGATTTTGAAAAGAAAAATCAAGATGTAAGCATAAGTAATTAATTATATATTAAATAAACTATTCATATGTCACATTTTGACTTTTAATTTTTGATGTAGAAGATTGTGTAATACACAATTACGAATCATATCTTTTTAGTCCATGACATTATATATAATTTATAATAAATAATACGATATATACAAAAGATATATATCATTCAAATAATAATATAAAATTTAATCAAACAAATTAAATGTATAAATTCAAGCTTCTACTCTCTAAGCTCTTTTTTTTTATCTTCAAGATATTTTCATTAAGAGCGTGATCGTGTTGATAATTGTTGTGAATCTAACTAGAACTAATTGAAAAATGCAAAAAAAAAAAAAATATTAAGAGAAGAAAAAGAATTATTCAAGAACATTAGAGAGAAGAGAGAATTTCAAGAGAGAATTGCTCTTTTTATTAATGATTTACACGAGATATAAGAACCCTTTATATAAATTTTTTTGGCATAGGAGGTTACATCAATTATAATAAATATAATTAAAATATTGAAATAATATCATTAATTTAAACATTATGTGTTAGTAAGAGTTTAAAAAAAATTAAATTAGAAAGGTTACATATGTATTAAAATTGACGCATTTAATATATTCATAATAATTAATATTTTTTGATAATTTGAATAATTTAATTTTATCAAAGCATAAAATATATAAATTGATCTTAGAAAAATATTTTTAGATTATTTTTAATAAAAATATGTGCAACTTACGTACACAATTTTAATAAAAACTGTCGACATTATCTTGTTGAGGACCCCAAAAGCATTAAATAATTTGTAAAGAAGGGGCACAAAAAAAAAATGGTGCAATTAATGTGGCTGCTACCTGCTACCACATAATATACGATCAACCTTGTGTGTGAGCTTGATCAAGTATAATTTAAAAAATAGAAATACTTATGAAGCCTTTTTCTACCTAAAATATTTTTAAAAGTATTTGCTATATTTATTTTAAAAAAATTAGTTTGATAGTTAGGAGGGTTAAAGTAGTAATTTAAAAAATAACTAACTTGTCAGTTTTTTCACTATATTTTAGGCTTTTTAACAAATCTCTTAACCTACCCCTTTAACTTCGGATTTTACCTAAAGTACCCCTATACAATTTATTAATAATTTGAATAAATATAATTTTATTAAAATTTGATTTTGGTAAAAATATTTTTAAATTATTTTTTAATAATTATTTATTAACACCTCTTGGAATTAGTAGAAGCAGCACACAAATAATATATAACTGAAAAACATGTGGTGGAATTAGTAGAAGCAGCACACAAATAATAACAACTCTTGGAATTGGTCGACGTCATCTTGTTCAGGACACTTACATTAAATAAATTTACAGAGAAGCAGCACACAAAAACTGAAAAACATGTGGTGCAATTAATGTAGACGTCACCTGGTACTATATAACACACGATCAACGTTCTTGGTGGGATTGATCAATTATAATTTATTTTTAAAAAATTAATTTCGTAGAGTTAAATTAATAATTTGAACAACAACTAATATTTGATTTTTTTTTACACTCTAGATTTTTAATAATTTGAATAGTTTAATTTTATTAAAAATATTATATATATACATAACTTGATTTTAGTAAAAATATTTATAAATTGATTTTGATAAAAGTACGACTGACTAACAATCGTCCGCACACAGTTCTAATGGTAATAAAAAAGTCATGAAATCGAAATGTAAAAATTAAAAGTCAGACAAAATTACAAAAGATAAATAAATGTAACCCGTGTCCTCTACCCATCTTGTTAAGAATCAACTATATAATATAATACATGTTGTGCAGGGGTTTGATCAACCATATAATATAATATTTATGTGCCGTGGACGTGATCTTGTTGAGTATCGCAATGTCGTCATTAAATAGTTAATGATGAAACCCACGAGACCGAAGGTCACACGAATAGCACAAGGTGTCTGCCGCCTGCTACTATATAATATATATATATATGTATGTGTGTGTGCGTATCTGTATAGATATGTATGTATATGTAAGTGAGTGCGTGCGTGCATCTTGAATGTGCACTTAAACGAGTTTAACACACCTCTGGAATAGATAGAATCCAATTAAGCTTGCATCAAGCACCAATGGCTCTAACGGAACAAAATAGTGGAGTTGATTCATCATCTGATGGTGTGCTGCTGGAAGCTCAAACGCACTTATGGAATCTTACCTTTAGCTTCATCAACTCTATGTGCCTCAAATCTGCAATTCAGCTCGGAATTCCTGATATCATTCACCAACATGGTGGACCCATCTCTCTCTCTGAATTGCTTGCTTTACTTCCTTCAGTTTCCCCTGCAAAATCCAACTTTCTCCGTCGCCTTCTGCGCTTGTTAGTGCACTCTGGCGTTCTTGCCAAAACCCAAACAAACTGTAAGCACAGCGAAATGGAAGCAGATCAAGAAGATCTGTACCATCTAACTCCAACTTCTAGTCTCCTTGTGAAGGAAAAGTTCAACAACTTGTCTCCATTTGTGTTGATGATGCTAGACCCAGCACTTGTGAACCCATGGCAAATTTTGAGTGATTCATTCCAACAACAGCTAGATGGCAATAACGAAGTAGTGGAACCCTTCAAGATGGCACATGGCGTGAGCCTCTGGGAGTCCTCAAGGGATCTAATCAATTCATTCAACGAAGCCATGGCTAGTGATTCCAAGTTCCTAATGAACATTGTAGTTGGTAATTGCGGTGAGGTGTTCCAAGGGTTGAGATCACTGGTAGATGTGGGTGGAGGGAAAGGTGATGTAGCGAGAACTATTGCCAAGTTCTTTCCTCATCTTGAGTGCACAGTTTTCGACCTTCCTCATGTTGTGGTAGCTGCACCAGCCGAGAATAATGAACTTGTGGATTATGTAGGGGGGGACATGTTTGAATTTATACCTGAGGCTGATGCTCTCCTTTTCAAGGTTCGTATTCTATAAATTTCACTAGTATTTTTGTACTTGAGTTGCACATAATATTTATTAAAAATGATTTTAATAAAATAAATCTCATTAGAACAGAATTTCATTTTATGTCTTTTAATATAATTAAATTATTAAGTCAGTGAATGGCACATGCCTTGCATTTGTACAATAATTATTATATAATAAAATAGAGTTCTAATTTAAAACTGAAATAATTCCGTTTTCAACACTGAATATCAGTTTAAACCATAAAAGATATTTACTGAAAATTACTAATTTAGAGGGAGGAAATTTGCATAGAGAATGGCTAGAGGTAGAGAAAAAAAAAAGAAAAAAAAAAAGAGAAATGTCGAGACGAGTTTAAGTTAATGTAAACTCATTTTCAACGAAATAGCATTAAATTGAAAAATTAAATTAATGATCACATTGACCTTCTTACTTAATACAGTCAAAATTAGAATTTATATATTGTTTTAAGGCATGGAGGGCATTGTCGAGAATATAATCAAGTACGCCTCACCTATACTTATTCTAAACATAGAGTAGCCAAATATGATGCTTTAAAGTAAGGACAATTAGCAAATATTGTATAGATAATTAGCAAATATTAATAAGGACAATTAACAGTACAACTTAGAGGAATGAAAAAAAATTATAAAATTGAATTAAAAGGTCTAAATTGTTGATATAGAGAAAAACTGAAAAATAGTTATATCTAAAATTACTATTTTATTTCAATCAATAGTAAAATTATTATTCTTATTTTAAATAAAACATGAACTTTTGAAGCGTAATGTGAATAGGAAAAATCTTTGCCATCAACTAAATATATATATATATATATATATATTTATGTATGTATGTACGTATGTATGTTATATTATATGGTTGATTTAAGTCATACTTTTATATAAAAACATATATAATACCATCTTAATAATTTTTTAAATTATATTTTAATAACAATCAGGCGCAACTTTTATATACGCACAAACAGTTGAAGATATAATTAAACTTTTAAGTCCCATGTTGCTAAATAGTGCTTTGTGTTAAACTTTATTTTAGTGGATTTTGCATGATTGGAGTGATGAAGATTGTGTGAAGATATTGAGACGATGCAAGAAAGTAATTCCTTCCAAAGAAAAGGGAGGAAAGGTAATTATACTTGATATGGTTGTGAATGAAAGTGGTACTGCTCCCCACAAGTCAGTTGAAACCCAACTCTTTTTGGACATGTTGATGATGGTCCTTGCCGAAGGGAAAGAGCGCAATGAAGGTGAATGGCGAAAAATCTTTTTGGATGCAGGTTTTACTAGCTATGTGATAAAGCCAGTGTTGGGTGTTCGATCTATTATAGAACACCCTTGAAGATGCTTCAACAAGTTGCATTTATTTCATGAATTATACGTCAGTGATATGTAAGTAATAAGTTCGTTGAAGTTAACATTGCTATGTTAGTTACGTTAAACATCTTTGCACTCGTCACATAAGCGATAAGTCAATCATATGGGAATGCTCAAAATTAAGGCTGCATTTATGATACAATTTAAAATCGTTTAGTTTGTTTACACTTACACAAACTAAACGATTCTTTGAAGTAATATCCTGTGAACTCATTTTTGTTTTTGTTTCTTTTTTTTTTTTTCTTAACTTTTTCAGTGCTTACTTTAAGAAGAGGCCATTTGCCAAAACATACGACCACCTAAAACTTTTTTTTTTTTAACTACTTTTCTCTTGCCTATTTGCAATTACAATTGAATCTTCTTAACATGTTACCAATAAATGTAGTTTGTGCAAACAAAAATTAAATCAATCATTTGTTAACGTGAGAAAATGGGATTCAATTGTTGTGTCGCTGTAGAACAAGAGATTGGAATGATTGAAGCCATTGAAGACGACATCTAGAGCGGAAGATGAGTGGGGAAACGGGAGATTGATTAAAGCAAGAGAGGAAAGAAGGGAAATCTATTTAAATATTGATAGTTGAGCATTTCTGTCCAATCGCTACATAGACACAATACAATATCTCACTCTCAGAGGTGCCCCTTGAGTTCATTTGCTTTTGGTTTAATATGGTATCGATAGCAATAGCTATTTTTTCAGTTTGTCGGTCCCCGATTATAAGTTCTCATTGACCACTGCCTATAGGAACCAGGCTATCTACCGCTTTTAACCCTGTTTGCATAGGCTCGTGCACATATTTATGTTCAATAATCCCATGGGCTTTCACTTCGACACGTCTTCGTTCGTGATCATGTTGATCATGTATTATTATTTATAGTATGGATTGAAAAATTCATGCAGATAACTAAAAAGTAGTCTGGTTTATAGTAATTCATGTTAAATAAAAAAAAATAATTTTATTTAAACTAAATTAAATTTTATAACAACCCTAAACTTGGAAGAAATTTATTTTATAATATAATTTTATATAAGAAAAGTTTAGTATATTAAAATAATACAATAGATGCTGTAAATACTAAAATAACATAAAAATATTATTATTGCATTTAATTAAAAAAAATCTTAAATTTAGGTGGCTAAAAAGTAAGACTAAAACTAACATTATAATATAAAAACACACATTTATATCTTAGGGTATCAGTACAAGAAATTGATTCAACAACAACGTGTATTCAACAACGTGCATCAATGATCGTTGTAATAGAAGGCATACAACAACGTCATAAACTGGTTGTTGTAAAATTGCTTATGTAAAATTCTTACAACAACATTCACGTTGGGAATGTTGTTGAAAAAACTATTACAACGAGCACTCGAATGTTGTTATATGCTATTATAACAGTCTTAGTTGCACGTTGTCGAATGACTCATTTTACAACATTCATTAATAGACTGTTGTTAAATGGACATAAGGTATTACAACACTCATTCACGAACGTTGTCTATAGCGTCTATAACAACAATTTAATTTGCCCAAAAAATTATATTTGGTAAATTAATAATATAAGTTAAAATTAATTCTATGAGTAAAATAATAAATAAGAAGAAAAAGATAAAAAAAAACTAAAATATGTTATTTTAGTATAAAATTAATACCTTTGATAAAATATATTACTTAATCTTCTAATTGATAAAATAATTAAATTATTTCTTAAATGATTTTATATTATTTACTAAATTATTTTGTTGAATAATTTATTTTATTTTAGTTGGATAGTTTATTTTTATTTTTCTTGAGATTCTATTGTATTATTAAATTTATTTTAGAAATGTATTATTCATTTGTTATACTGCATTTTATTCACATGTTATCCCCTCATTATTCATATGTTATACCGCATTATTTAGATAATATTCTTATATTATATCACTATTCATACATATTTGCGCATTATTCAAATATTATACATACATTATTCATTTGTTATACTTGTATATTTGCGCGATATTCAAATATTATACATCTATCATTCGTTTGCAATACCACATTTTATTCATATGTTATCCCTGCATTATTCGTTTGTTATACCGGATTATATATGTATAACACCCCAATCTTCAACCGGACCTTCATTCACGTGTTATCTCACGTGTGGATTCTCGCCCAATGAAAATCAAGATGCTACTTAAAATTTTCTTCTGTCAAAAATCTTTTTCTTTAAAATTAGGTTCATAACTATTTGTTCTCGAGTTAATGTCCATATAGATGTTCTATACAAAACAAAAGATCAAAATAATTTCTCAACACATTCACCGGATTTTCTAATACAATTTATAAATAATGCAGCGAAAATCTTTAAAGACTTGTATTAAAACAGAAATGTTAAACATATAATATTATCTACAAATCTAATCAATTGAATTTAAAATTAAATAATTACATGAACTTGTTTTAGAAGAATTAAACAAATACCACTTTTAATACCACCTATCTCGGACTACCTCCCCAATGAGGTGTCCAATTAAAGTGCAAGTCTTCATATGCAAGTTACCATACTCTACGTCCATGTCTACCTGAAAAATAAAGTGGGAGTGAGCTTGAAAGCCCAGTGGATCGATCCTACACATCACATGCATTATACAGACCCAATCCAAAACATTACAAACATTTTCAAACATTAGGTATTTCAAACATTCATTTAGTTTTGGTCGAAATCAAAATCGAAAGAGGCTTGAGATGCTTCTCGATATTCCTTGTGATTTAATCTAATCGTAATTGTAGAGGCCTCAGGTACCATCTAAAATCAGTCAAGTCATCAGTATCACCACTTAAGAGAGAGTACGTATCATGGATCATACTGTCTCCCAAAGACTTCCAGCTATCGCAGGTAGCTCAGGGTGGAAATACTTACGATCCGCTTTGCGGCTTGACAATCGCACCGGTATGTGGATTCTTAATAAACCATCGTCTTATATTTTTTTTCACAACAATCTCAATCAAAATTTCTTTATTTATTAAAGTTTTATTTACCAAGAAATTTTTGACACTTTATTTCATTTGTCAAACTAACGTTAGATGTTCATTTACTTTATCTAATTGTACACATATTCATATTTTTTTTATGAATTTCCAATTTAAAATTTTAATTCTCGACCCTATTTCAACATCCACACCAACATTATTTTTGTGTTACACCGTTCATAATAATCACCAAAATATTTATTTTACCTATCTATATAGCTATAAAACATAGTTTTATTCCTTTATTATTATTATTATTTTATTTTATTTTATGCCCACTCGCGACGTGGCATGATCACGAAGTTACGCGATGTTACAATATATATATGTACGGTATTTTTGACTGTCAATCCCCTCATAGCTTAGATGGTAAGGCATAAAAATGTTGATATAGGTGGGTAGGTTTCAACCCCCAATGAGAGCTTGTTGGTGTAGGTGTGTGTGTATTTGTCAAAAAAATGATATTTTTGATTGAATAATGCAGGTAAAAAAATGAAAAATGCATGTATAATATTTTAATAATGCTCAAATATGTGTGAATAGTGGTATAATGTAAGAATAATGTATGAATAATGCGAGTACAAAAATTGTTCGGTTGTTTGATATAAAAATTTGGGAATCATATGTGAGTAATGTGGGGATAACATATGAATAAAATGTGGTATAACAAATAAATAATGCATGTATAATGTTTGAATAACGCGCAAATACGTGTGAACAGTGGTATAATGTAAGAATAATGCCTGAATAATACGGTATAACATATAAAATAAGGTATAATACATGAATAATGCGAGGATAACATGAAACTAAAGTGCGGTATAAATATATATATATTTATATATGTAAGGTATTTTTGACTATCAATCCCCTCATAGCTTAGGTAGTAAGACATCAAAATGTCTATATAGGTGGCTAGGTTTCAACTCCCAATGGGAGTGTGTATTTGTCAAAAAAAAAAAAATAGTATTTTTGACTGAATAATGCAGGTATAACAAACAAAAATTACATGTATAATATTTTAATAATGCTCAAATATGCGTGAATAGTAGTATAATATAAGAATAATGTATGAATAATGCGAGTATAAAAATTGTTCGGTTGTTTGGTATAAAAATTCGAGAATAATATGTGAATAATGTACGGATAACATGCGAATAAAGTGTGGTATAACAAACGAATAATGCATGTATAATATTTGAATAACGCGCAAATATGTGTGAATAGTGGAATAATGTAAGAATAATGCCTGAATGATGTGGTATAATATATGAATAATGCAGGGATAACATGAGAATAATACACACACACACACACACACATATATATATATATACACACGATATTTTTTACTGTCAATCCCCCATAGCTTAGGTGGTAAGGTATCAAAATGTCTATATAGGTAGACAAGTTTCAATTCCCAATGGGTTCTTGTTGATGTAGGTGTGTGTGTATTTGTCAAAAAAATAGTATTTTTGACTGAACAATGCGGGTATGACAAACGAAAAATGAATGCATAATATTTGAATAATGTTCAAATATGCGTGAATAGTGCTATAATGTAAGAATAATGTTTAAATAATGCGTATATAAATGTGGTATAACAAAAAAATAATGCATGTATAATATTTGAATAACGCACAAATATGTGTGAATAGTGATATAATATAAGAATGATGCATAAATAATGCGGTATAACATATAAAATGCAGTATAATATATGAATAATGTGGGGATAACATGTGAATAATATGCGGTATAATAAACGAATAATACATTTCTAAAATAAATTTAATAATACAATAAAATCTCAAGAAAAATAAAAATAAACTATCCAACTAAAATAAAATAAATTATTCAACAAAATAATTTAGCAAATAAAATAAAACCATTTAAGAAATAATTTAATTATTTTATCAATTAGAAGATAAAAATTAATAAATTTTTTGTTATTTATATAAAAATAGTATTTTGAATAATTACTATAGTAGAAGTGATTTATCAATAAAGTGGCAATTGGTTATTTGATAATTATAGATAAAAATAAAATAATACGATACTTGCATGCGCGTTGATAACAAACATATAAAAAAAATTAATTAATCAAGAAATAAATGAATTAAAGAACATATTTTATTTAAATATATGCATAAACTACGATTAGGAAATAAAACATCAAATATTAGTTGATAAAAATATTGGTAGATTAAAATCAAATTAACGATTGATTTGAGAAATAAAATGAAATATTGATTGATTGAAATGTCAGTTGATTGAAGTACTAGTGAATAAAAATTTAAGATTTATTTGAGAAATAAAATTAATTCATGCTTTAGAACAAGTTAGGGCAAGATTGAATAAAAAAAGATTTTTTTGTGCGCTATGATTTTGAGCAAATAACAACAGTGAAAAAAAATGAGATTATTTGAGTGAAAAAAATATAATGATGGTAGCTGTTGGTTTTTACAAATAAGGAGCTAAAAAAAAGCATCTGGAAACTGTGAAGCATGGCAGTTAGGGCATAAAGAAGGAAACAGAAACAAGGCTGTTTTGTTTGGATTGAAACGAAGAAGACGTACTGGGAAATAAACCGTTTGTTCATGTTTAGGCAAATAGGAAGTAAGAATGAAATAGAAAAGGGGTTTTGCTGCTATAATTTGGGTTTTGGAGTGAAGAAGAAGAGGAAGTAATGGTGTTGTGTCTGTTGTACGAAGAAGAAGAAACCAACAACTGTGATACTGTGTGCGTTCTGTTGGTGCGTGAGGAAACTGAAGAATGCATTTGTGTTGCTACTATATGCGAAGAAGCAAAACGAAGAAGAAGATGTAGATTTCGGAGCGATTCGTGATTTCTGAGCACAGACGTAAAACAAAAACAGATGACGCCCTAGATTTAGGATTTTTGCGTAGAAAAGCTTCAACAAAGAAATAAGATTTTCAGTTGGTTGTTTGATCATGCTGCGTCGTGAATAGGCATAAAGTAAAATGAAATAAATAGAATGATAAATCGATATTCGATATTAACTTGAATTAGCTAGGAAAAATAGATGTGATGAAATGTAGTATTAGAAAATTTTATGAGTTGGTGAAGGTGTAATTGGAAATTTGAAATAAATGGATGGTTAAATAAAAATAATAATAATTATGCATACCATAGAAGTATTAAAATGAAGAAGAGAATTATATTATTAACATATATATATATATAATTTTATAATATAAAGTTTAAGTAACTCAAGTAATTAGAAAAAAAAAAAACTAAACTAAACTAATGCTCTGTTTTTTGAGGAAAAAAAGAGACGAAATTGTTGGAACAAATAAAAAAAAATTCGGAAGCTAGAGGAAACCAGAAAGAAAGAAGAATCTGGAAATGGAAAAATGGAAGAACAAAGAACAGCTGGAACTTTCTGGTTTTATGTATGCTATGGCCGGAGGAGCAAAAAAGAATAATCAAGAATGAAGAATGAAGAAAGAAATCCAAAATCTGGAAATTGAGTTGCTGGTCGTTGATCGGAACAGAGGAAGGAGAAAACGGCAGAAAGAAGAAGAAAATCTGAATTTTGTGGAGTTTGCTTGGTTGAATGTCTGTGAGCTGCAAATTGGAGAAATCTGGTTTTGCTTGGTTGGATTCAGTGCTGCTGGTGCGTTCTCTTTTGGGATGAAGAAGATGATGAACAGAGGGAAGCGGAGGAAAAAGAAGACGAAATTGGCCAGCTGCTCTGGTGCACGAAAGAGAAGAACGAAGGAGCAGAGGAGTTGCTATCAGGGAAGAACATAGAGCTGTTGTTGGGTTTCTCTGCGCGGTGAAGAAGAAGAAATAACAGCAACTCTGCTGTGTGCTCAGCGCGAAGAAGAAGAAGAATCCCAGCTGCTGTGATCTATGCGTGAGGAAGAGAACTAGCTGCAACAAATTGAATGAACGAACGAACAGGAGGACTGCTGCTGCCGGGGCTTTGAGTTGCAGAAGCTGAAGAAGATGATCGACTGAAGAAGAAGAAGAAGACCGAAGGAGACTCTAATTTTCTGGGTTTGGACGAAGAACAAAATCTGGCAGTTGTGTTTGTTTGAAGAAGATGGGCTGCCTGTGCGGGAAAACAGGGGATTGATGCTCAGTTGGGCTAATTGATGCCGGTTGTAGCAAGATAGCAGCAGTGTAGGAACAAGAAGAGGCAACGACAAGTTCGGTTCATTTTCTGGTTTTGGGTTGCCTGGTTCGTGCTATCAAGAGAAACATGGGAATGTGCAGTGTTGAAAATCTCTCGCAGGGAAGATGCAACGGATGAAGTGCAGCAGCTGGAACATGATCTGCTGCTGCTGCACTTTCACCACCAGCAAGAAAGAACAATGAAGAAACAAATTGGAAAGAACAGAAAAATAATCTGGTTTGTTGGGTGAAAATTCTGGTTCGTGAAGCACAAAACAGAGGAAATTAGTTTTAAATCTGGGTTCAAACATCTAGTTTTGTGTTTAGATGGTGCGTCAACAGAAGTTAGAAAGAAAAAAGGGGTTGCAAATCCTCTTCCTCATTTTTGGTCGTTGGAACAGGGAAAATGATGATTGAATTTCTGCTTTTGAATTTTTGATTAAGTTGTGCGTCGTGATGACCTTGGTTGGGAATTTGATACATATTTGAATAGTTTAAAGTGGATTAACTTGATGATGAAGGTAAATCGGATTTCAGGGGTGCGTTTGATTTTTAATTTTCTGGTTCGATTTAGTGAAGAACGAAGAAGGTAGAAGAAGCAAACGGCTTCAAAGGTTGTATTTTTCTGGCTTCATGGTTGATAAGAATAGAGAATGTTGCTCAAAAGTTTGGGAACGAAGAAGAAAATGAGTAAAGCTGCTGAATGTGATTGATCTTGATATTGTTGGAAATCGTTCGAAAAATGTTTGATGATTGTTGAATGAGGTTGAGGGCACTGAAAATCGAAGATTAACTTAAATTGTTGAACGTGAAAGTAAATTCCTGAGCGAGGAAGCAGATTCGAAAGGTGCGACATTTATTTTAATTAAGCAATTATTTATTTAAATTTTGAAACCTTGAAATTAAAATTAGTTAGAATGAATTATAAAAACAATTCAACTTAAATCTAAATGGTTAGTAAATTTGACAAGAAAGAATTAATATTTTTAGAAAACTTAGATTAAAGGATTCTGCTGATAAAATCCCAAAGTAATTAAGGACAACTTTTATATAACAAATGAACAACAAGAAAAATTTTAGAAGTTTAAAATTTAATTATTTAGTTAGTTAGATACATGAGGAAAAAAAACCTTATTTTAGGTGAAATGAAATTTAGTGAACATAAGTTATTTATTTTTAGAACCCAAATTTAAGTTGTAGCATTTTTTCAAATTAATTGCTCGAATCTAAATAAATAAGAAATGAATAAATCGTGAAAGTTTGAAATATTAATTATTCAAGTTTTAAATTTCAAATTAAGAAAATTGGAACATTTAGAAATTGTTCATCTTGAAATATATGAAATTCTAGGATTCTGGTATAACCTTGAATAGTTGAAAATTAATAATTGGACTTCATAAGTAATTAGAAAATTATTTAAACTTAAGAGTATCGTGAAAAAAAAAATTAAATGTGAATGAGGAACTCAGAGAATTTCATAAATTGTTGAATTATAGATTTTTTAATTTAGAGTATCGAGGATCTTGAAGGAAAGCAAGGAACCCTGAAGATCTGCGGAATCAGGTGGGCGTGACTTTCTTACTCATTTGTATTATACAGATTTAAGATTCAAAACATTTGATTGAATAGTTCTAAGTTCATTAGAATTTTACTAGGAAATTGATTGGAATTGTTTGACTTCTTTGAATGATGTGTAATGTGTGATGAAATATTAATCCATGCATAATTAGTTATAACATGATATTGCATTTAGATTCACTTAATTATGGCATGCATGACTAGGCAAATGTGTATCTAGATCCTATTGTTTATTTATGCACCTTATCATGTGAATTTGCAAGTATAGTTTGGGTTATATGTTCTAGTGTAATTGCATGATGATTGATGTGATTGAGATCGTTTGTAAAACAAAAAACATAAGACGATGGTTTATTAAGAATCTACGTACCGGTGAGATCGTAAGTATTCCGACCCTGAGCTGCCTGCGACAGCTCGAAGTCTTTGGGAGACAGTACGAGTCTAGATAAGTACCCCTGCTTGAACTGTGATACTGAGATATGATTGATTTTAGATGGTACCACCTGAGGCCTCTATGATTATGATTGGATTGGATCATAGGAAATACCGAGAGGCATCTAAATCCTCTTCCGATTTTGACTTCACCAAAATTAAATGAATGTTTGAAACGCCTAATGTTTGAAAGTGTTTGAAATGTTTTGGATTGGGTCTGTGTAATGCATGTGATGTGTAGGATCGATCCACTGAGCTTTCGAGCTCACTCTCACTTTATTTTTCAGGTACACCTGGACGTAGAGTATGTTTACTTACGTCAGAAGACTCGCACTCTGATTGGACACCTCACGGGGAGGTTGTCTGGGATTGGTGATTTGGAAGTCATATATTATGTATTTTATTGGATTGTTTTAATGTGATTACACTGGTTTAATTTTGGTTGTATTTATTTTTAATGGCTTTCCCTATGTAATGATTTTTGGTTTAAATGAATGATTTTAAAAGTATTCCGTTGTAGTGCAAATGATTTATTCGAAAAAATTATGGTGATTTTCTATCTTGCACAACATAACTTTATAGACATTGACTTGATAACAAATGGTTCTGAATTTGATTTTTGAAGAAAGAGAATTGACAGAACGAAGTTTTCAAGTAGTATCTTGATTTTCATCAGGCGACGATCCACACGTGAGGTAACACGTGAACGGAGGTCCGCTTAAAAATTGGGGTGTTACAGTTTTAGAGTATAAAAGAAATCATATTTGCAAGAAACAAGTTACTAAGGGGTGTTTGAGGGATTTCGATGCTCAAAACTATTCCGATCAAGATTGAGGGCATTAAATCTCAATTTGAAAGAGAACAAAAGAAAAATTGAGTTGAGAGGCGAATCAAAGAGGTATAATCTCTTTAAAACTCTAATCTTTGAGTTTTAAATGGTTTGAAATTAAATTATTTGTTTTGTTTAGATGTGAAGAATGAGATTTAGAAAATGTGAACTCTTAGTAGTTGAAAAATCTAAAGTTGAAGCTTTAAATAATATTTCTTTGTTAGAACTATTATTTTTGATTTAGTGGATGTGGTTGGATATGAAAGGAAATATTATCAAAGTTAAGGGGTTTCGGAGATTCGGAGATTTATTTTAAAAATCTATTATTTGATTTGTCTGAATGCGAGGAAAGGGATTAGAATAATTATAATTCTCTGTTTTATTCGTGTTAAGATATTTGTTTTGATTTTTATCACCTGTTTGTTAAGTAGTTCTTGTTGATTTGGTGATTCGATGTTCTCGACTCCTCTTATAAGATTTCTGATCTAAGGCTTTATATTAATCATTTGTACATGGCTGCTTATTTTTTGTTCTCTGGTTATGAGCTATTGATGTGTGTTTCTGTTCTCCAATTATTATTGTCGATCATTCTTTTTTGTTGTTTTTCCGAGATATCAATTATCTTATTTTGGTTCGTTGATCTGAGCATTATTTTCTATTATTCTCATCTGTTATCAATGATCTTGTTTTGGTTCATTGATCTTCTCTGTTCTAAGAGTCGTAGTTCTTCCTCTTCATCATTCACTATTTTAGGACTTGTTTTGGCACCAAAAACATTGGATAAAGTGAGATACCATTTTTATTGCCAGCAAACAGTGTTTGATTTGTTTGTTGATATTTTAAGACATGCATTATCCTTCCATCAAATGATTGCAAATACGAAAGTTGCACAAAAAAGGCAATAGATATACTTTTTTAACAAAGAATTTCATGACAACCAGGTCAATGTCACCATTGCAATTGTACAACCATTATAACTATGGGATGAAGGAGTGTTTATCCCTAAATATGCGTTACTAGCTCCTTCATTTGTTTTTACATTGTTATAGATTAGTATTTTCTTAAATATTTGAATCTTTCTTTCTTTAATTATGTAGGTGTGACGACCCACATTTTTGACATCGGATTGACGGATCCGATGTTTATGTAATCCATGTGTTTTTTGAAATTTTAATGAAACAATACAAAATTTTTCCCAATTTTTCTCAATTTTGGATTAATTATTAAAGAAAATATAAATAATTCGAGAAAATACAATTTTAAGGAGAAAACACATGAAAATATTAGGAAAAGGTGTTTTCTTGAGGAAAATAATTTATAGGATTAATTTATGAATTTTTGGAGCAATTATCGGATTTTTAGAATGATAAATGTAATTTTTGGGTGAAAAATGTGATTTTTGGAAAAATTATACAATTTTTGGAGAAAATAATTAATTTAATGATGAAATAGTGTATAATATTGAAATTTAGATGGAAAATGATGAATTTTACAATTTTCAATAAAAAAATGTGAAATTTCGGTATAAAATACGCGTATACAAGTATATATATGCGTGTGAAAAAAAAGAGAAATAAAAAACGAAAGAAAAGAGGTGCTCAACTTGCACGGGCCAGGGATTGGTTGAGCCCCAGGGCCCGACCCGTGATAGACGCGCGTGGGCCGCTGGCCCGCGCGTCCATTGGAGGCCCACCGTGGACCGGCCCAAGCCAACGCCGGCCCACGCGCCCAGCTATAGCAGGCCCCCATTTTGTGTTGTCCACTGGTGCATTTTTTTTGAGATTTTTGACCGATTTTTAGGCGAATTTTAGCGAATTTTGGGAATTTTTGGCATTTTTCTAGCCACCAAATCATGGGAACCCATGGTATTTGAATCCATGGTTTTGACCATCACTTCATGGCCTCCATTATGACCAATCCAGGCTGCCAACTGAGAATCCAGCATGTGATGTTAAGTGCCACCTAGATGCCACATGTCATCTACACCTTTGCCAAGTAAGCATTCCCATGCAACAAAAAGACATTCTTGAGCTCAAACTCCAGAATTTTCAGATTCTATAGCAAACTTTCTAAGCTCAGAACTTCTTCAATTCTCCACCAAATCTTGCAAACTATAGCTTGATATGAAGCTTGTACCACCACCTACAAAGTCCCACAAGTATTTTGCCCAGTCTTGGAGCTGCCTAAAGCTGAAAACATCAAGAAGAGGGCTGTCCACACTGCTTAAAACCAAAAAAACCAGAAAGTGTGTGCTAGAACCACTTTTGAAGCCTTGGACCTTGGCCATTTCCAATTCCTTTTTGAAGGTAAAATGGTTCATTCCCCTCATTTTCGTATGTACTTTGATCTTCAAGAGTTAGAGAGTGAAAAATAAGGCCTTATGCATGATTTTAGGACCCTTGAAGTTTGTTGCTTAGTCACTGTTGCAACTGTGTGATAGAAATAGTTGGAACAACCTTGAGAAAAGCTCATACCAGGACCAATCCAGGCTTGTCCCTTAGGTGAAATCCTTCACTTTACCTCTCATGAAGTGTATTCAAGTGTTCAAGTTGTAGAATAGGTCTTGTGAGTATCTAGTATTCACTGTGCGACATACTGTTGCAACAGTGCCGACAGAAAGAGTTGATACGAGAATAAGAGTTGTATTCAGGACACCTAAAGGCACC
>JAJIYU010006971.1:0-19910 GCA_030144865.1 Tinospora cordifolia | reverse complement strand
TGGTGGGAAACTTGCAAAAATTCAAATTTTCGTGCCCCCCAAGCATAGGAAAATAGTAGGTATTTTTTTTGGAATTTTTTGGAGTTTAGAAACATTTTTTCGAATTTTTTTGAATTTTTTCAGATTTTTAATCGAATTTTTCGTTATTTAAATTCGTAATTATTGGGGCATTCGATTCAGGCCGTCAGATCGTCCTAGGGATGCATTTCGTGATCAGATCGGGCGGATAGAATCTAGAACGTCCGATTTTCCTCGAGACACGTGTTAGGATTCGATCGGAACCGTTGGATTTTCCTCGGATCGACCAACAGAATCGGATCTTCAATCTCGTCCGTCGGATTTCCTTGAGTGGAGTGTTCGTTCGCGATTTAGTTTTGGCGGGTGAAATCTCTGCCGTTGATGATCCTTGATCACAGTATCAGATCGCGATCAAGATCATTGGATTTGATCTGGAGCATTGATCGTCCTCGAGCGCGTCACTAGTTCGCGATCAGATCCACACGGCTTTGATCTTCGTCGTTGGATGAACCTCGAGTTCCGTGTGCAGATCCGATTTCGCGATCAACGAAACGAATCACATCCGTTCGATTAAACTTGATCGTCTTTAGACCGTCCGATTCGCCTCGATCGCATTGTGTTCGCGATCTTCTATTCCGATTTTGATCCGAGCCGTTGGATTTGGATGATGGATTTGTGGCCGTTGGATCTACATGATTCAGTGCTCCTGAACGTCGTTTAGGGCTTTGATCTTATCCGTTGGATCGGACAGATCGAGTTTGGACCGTTGGATCGTGTTTCTAATTACAAAATCTCTTTCCAAAGCTTCTATAATCTGAACTTTAGCTAATTGGACACTTCCAAATTGATAAAAATTTGATTTTCTTGTATATTCCCTTCCATTTTAATAATTTGCTAAACTTTTCTCCTTTCTAATTATTTAATATTGCATTTATTTTATATATTTCCATTTCTTTAATATTCTTAATGCTAATAATTAAATAATTTGTATTTTTCTATTTTTCATGCATTTTTATTTATTTCCTATTTCATTTTCAGATAATAATTTATAAATTACACACTATTATTTACATAATGTTTGATTTGTTTTTAATAAATACATTTTATTTAATTATATGAATTTTTTTCTATGTACATATTAACATTTATTATGCTAACACATACCTTATTCATTCACATATTAGCCAATTTGTGTATTTATACTTTATTTTTATTTATTTCTTAAGTAATTCCTTAAATTTCATACTTAATTCTACTAAACCTTAATTTTCATTTAATTATCCTAATTTTTATTATATCTCCAATATAAATTATTTTTCATGTGCCAACCCACCATTTGCACCCAAAATTTTCTTAAAATCTTTGAAATTAATTTTCACTTGACTTATTTCATTTAATTTCCTCAAACTTATTTATCTTTAATTATTTGACAAAATTTTGGGGTATTACAATTTGATCTTCGTTATCTTGTGCGCTTAGGCGTTGGTGCGGATCATCTTGCGGCCGTCAGATCGCGAGATTAGATTCAAATTGACAGTTTGCAGCTGTTGGATGCGTTTTGTGTTATATTTATATGATTTTTAGTTGAATTTCATGTTCTATTTTTGGATTTTTGCAAAATCGTAATCCAAATTGACTTTCTAATATTGTTTTCATGGAAAATTGCACATATCCTTGTATTTTTTGGCTATAATATCCCATGATATACATTATATTCATATATTTTCTTCCAAAAATCCATTAAATTGATTTTATTCCTTATTTGACCAAACTAGGACTTACCAAATCTTTCATCCGTCAATTTCGTATAATTTTCTAAATAAATTTTTAAATTTCATATTAATTTTTGAGATGTTACACAATCCCAGTCTCTTAGTTCTTTACTTGACTCGTCTTTGTTCTGCCCCTGTTTCTGTGGAGCCTTACCACTTTTGCTTTTCTTCTGGGTCCCTTGTTGGTCCTTTCCATTTTTGTTCCACTTATTTTTTCTTCTCAACCTCTGTTCCAGGTTGAGCTCTTGTTCCAAAACTAGGGCCCGTTCAACAACTTCCTTGTATGTTCGGATGCCCAATGTCATGATGACCTTTCGGATCTCGATCTTGAGACCCTGTGCAAATCTGTTGGCTTTCATTCTTTCTTCCCAGATCAGTTCTTGAGAAAATTTGGCCAGCTCAGTAAACTTTCTCTCGTATTCAATTACTATGAGATCCCTTTGGTTGAGTCTCACAAAGTCTTCTTGCAGCTTTCTGAGAGTTGCCTTTGGGAAGAATTTGTCGTAAAATCTTTCTCTGAACTCTCCCCAGGTCATGATTGCAACGTCAGTGTTGGGATCCATCTGCATCATCCTCCACCATCCACGGGCTGGTCTTTTGAAATGGTGTGTGGCTAGTGCTGCTAGTCTTCAACCCGTCACCTTCAACACATTTAGTAATTCCTCCATCTCCTGGTACTAGTGATCAGCAGAGGTGCAGTCAGTAGTTCCATCGAATAAGGGAGGGTGAAACTTTTGCAAATCTAGCAGCATGTTCTTCTATTTTTCATCTTCCAGGTCTTCTAGATTCTTTTGATGATCCTGAGGTACTTGTGCTGGGACTTGGATTGGAATAAGTTCAGGTGCTTGAGGTTGAGGGGCCATCTGAGGGATTATCTATGGAAGTATCCTTCTCCATTGATCTAGTGCCCTCTGCAACATTTCATTCATCATGGCTTCCATCCGTGCCTCTATCCGTGCCTCCATCCCAGCAGGCAGTTCCTACTCTTGTTGTTTAGTCTCCTCAGAGGTGGTGGATCAAGTTACGTACCTCCTAGCTCCAACCATTTACTTGTAAAATTGAGCAGCGTGTCAGTATGTGTCAGATATTCGTACTATCATGGCTCTAGATTTATGTTTCTAGGTTCTCGATTTGTTCAGTGGCCTAAACTCTTTCTTTTAGGTTCTTTTCATGCGTTTTAGGTACAGGATTTGGTTTTAAAGCAAATAGACATTACAACATGTATATCATATAATCATACCATCAAGCTAGCATAACAAGGTTCCAAGCTTCCACCTAAGCTTTCACGTTCAAGTGTCCCATACCACTCTACCCCTTCCACTTAGGCTTTCATTCAGAACAGAGCCGCACCCAAACAATTTTGCAAATTGCTCAATAACTAAGGTTCTTGAGCCCACTATACTCAACCATCCCATACCAGCGAGCATATAGAAACCTATTCTGCTAGAGTTACCGATTATTCACCACACATGGTCCATGATTTTCCAAGTCCAGGCTTCCTCCATAACCTCGAATTCCTATGCATCCCATACTACATAGAAACCAAAAATTATAGAAGCTTCCTGGTCTCGTGTCCTGATAAAATAATTTTCTATTTTCACACAAGTTTCAGTTTCTAGCCTATGTCCTAGAGTTTTATGTTTTTGATCTACTGTGCCACCCATGGCTACACCCGTTTCTACCTAAGGTCTTTTCTTTGGACCTAGGGTTCGGTTTTGGTTGCCTTACAACCTCTGTCTAGTCAAGATACCACCTTTGACATCTTTTTCGACTTCTAATCAATTCCTTGCCTTAATTTCCAACCTTCTTACTTTCTTTAACATAAAGTATGGGTGTTTTTCAACCCAGACCACTCATGTCAACTGGTGGGACAACCTCTAGATCGGATGGCGAGACCGAAGTCTGCTTAGCAACTGCGCTTTCTAGGGTAGGATAACCCACCTCCCTTTCAATGTTTAACTTTACTCAGGACAAGGCTTAACCACTATCAGCTCAACTTGTAGTCTTTGTATCCAAAAAAAACATTTCAAAACATATATTTCCTTTTTTTGAAAAACACTTTCTAAAACGTTATTCAATTTCAAAAATAGAAGGTAGGGCATTTTAAATTCAATTCAATTCAAGGTGAAACCCTAAGTTTGAGTTTCTCATTCTAGTATAGTGTTTTTAATAACTGAGCTCTGTTACCACACTTGGTATCAGAGGAAACTTTCTGTTCGTGGCCTAGCAACTAATGCTTAGGCTCTAATACCACGCTTGTAACATCCCAACCCCCGTATCTTTAACCATTGGACATGACCACCATTCTCTTGACAGTGGACTTAACCAACTGGCGGGTCGAGCTGGTGTTACTTTACAAGTGACACACACTTGTTCTTTTCTTTTTGAATATCTCATGCCTTTGTATAAAAATTCAAGACAAAATTTTCACTTTAATAAAATTAAGGCAAATTAAAAGAGATAAAGAAATTCAAACTATTTTATTCATAATAGAAAAAATTGAAAGTACTAAACTTTAAAACAAAACTAATTATTACAACGAAAAACTTCAAAATACTTTTCACTAGTAAAGATTTAAACTTTGGGCACATGCCCTTAAAAATTTTAAAAAATAATAAGGTAGAAACTTTCTAAGAACTATCCATATTCAACTGCTTCATAGGTTTCACATTCTTGAAAAAAATAAGAAAGGAAGGAGTGAGCACATAGCTTAGTAGATCCTTTTTGAACAACCATCTTTCATATTCAAACTCATAACACAATCATAATTCAAATACTTGCAATCATTAGGCGTTTCAAATAACAATTTGTTTAAGAGTCTTAGACCAAAAGGGCCTTTAATCCCTTGATGCTCTTAACTAAGTAAAGAGGGCCCCCTCGGCATCAACCTGTTAGAGGCACGTGTTGGCATCAACCCGTTACACGTGGTGACTCACAAGGTACTATGGTACACGACCCTCAAGTACTTAGGTTTGAAAACCATATGACCTAACTCATATGAAAAGAACATCCATAGCGTTGCCTTGACCACTATGATGGGACGTGGTTATTATCACCATCGTCTTAGATTAACTCTCATTTCATGATCTCATAAAACAAATTTCAGAATATGAAATCAAACTAAAATTCAGAATATCCACAATCAATTAATGAAACACTCATAAAACATGCATCGTACTTTAATTTAAAAACCTAAGTAGGATACTAACATGACATGGATGATATAATTGCTTAAACATGAATCACAACTAAAATAAACTTTTAAAATTCTAAAATTGAAATTGAAAATCTTTTATTTCAGTGAAAAACACACAAACAATGAGTATGCCATAAATTTAAATAAGAGTAGAAAGGTGTTCTAGAAATCACTTCCACATTGTGACGATTTCTTTAGAAATTTCTGCAGCAATTCTCCCCCATACTAGTGTAATGAAAATCACCCAAATTAATTCCCCAACCCAAGAGAAAAACTTCTCACACTCAAGAGAGAGAAAAGAAAGGTGAAAAGAGGTGCCAAGAAGAGGGCTTAAAGAAAATAAGAGGAATTTTAACTCTTATTTTTGGAATGAGGGAAGTGAGAGCCTAGGAGGGTTTATATAGGTTTTCAAAGGGAGAAAAATAGAAAATTTTGAGTTTTTCTTGGAGTAAACCACCTAAATTCTCAACAATTTTATATTTCCTAATTTTAAAGGGAAAATAAGTATTTTTCAAATTTTTTTCAAAATTTAAAAATCAATTTTTGGTATTTATCTCAACTTTTTGGTATCTTTGGCGAATTTTTCGTTGATTTTTGCATTTTTTTTTCGTATTTTATAGTTCGACTATTATTCAGTGCATCAGATCGTCTTTGAGACACGCACACGAATCTGATCAGAGGGTCAAGATTGGCGTGCGTGGAGTTGCACCGTGCGTTTTCGCGATTGTGGTTTTGCAGCTTTGATCACGGTCGTTCGATCGTCCTCGATCTTCTCCGTCCGTTCGATGTTCATTATCCTGTGCGCTCGGGCGTTGGTGTGGATCATCTTGTAGCCATTGGATCACAAGATCAGATTCAGATCTACGGTTTGCAGCCGTTGGATGTGTTTGAAGTTATTTTTATATGATTTTTAGCCGAATTTCATGTTCTATTTTCGAATTTTTGCCAAATCTTAATCGAAATTGATTTTCTAATCTTGTTTTCATAAAAAAATTGCACATATCCTTGTATTTTTGGCTATGATATCCCATGTTATACATTATATTTATATATTTTCTCCCAAAAATTCGTTAAATTGATTTTATTCCTTATTTGGCTAAACTAGGACTTACCAAAATTTTCATCTGTCAATTTCGTATAATTCTCTAAATAAATTTTTAAATTTCATATGAATTTTCGAGATGTTATATAGTATCACTCCGGTGAACAGCAATAGTTCTTCTCTGGCGCTGTGAGCAATAGATCTACAAAATCAAGAAAAAAATATAAAAGGTTTTAAAAACTATATATTATTAGTATATATTATGTATGTTATTTGTATATTATGTGTATACTTTTCGTATATTATTTGTATATAGTATGTATAATTAATATTCGTATATTATCTAAATATTATTAATATATTATTTGTATATTATTTGTATATTATACGTATCTAGTATATTATCTATATATTATTTGTATATCTGTTTTAAGAAAAGAAGTAGCTGTGAATCTCAAAATGACGAACGTTATAGAAAAGAAGCAGCTGTGAATCATAGAACGGCGAGCGTGGATCCATGGTAGTAGCGGTTTTTCGGCGAGCGTGCATCCATGGCAGTTACAAATTTTTTGGCGAGCGTGCATCCATGCATCCATGGCAGTTACAGATTTTACGGCAAGTGTGCATCCATGGCAACAATAGTTTTCCGGCGAGTTTTTCCAAACCCTTTCCTCTCTTTCCCACATCCATGTCCGTCGAAAAGTTCAGAGGGACTACATCCATGGCAGTAACAGTTTTCCAGCGAGCATGCTCCCTGTAGTGCAAACAATAGAGGAAGAACAGAGGAACAAAATAGTTTTTCGGCAAGCATGCTCCCTGTAGTGCGAACAATAGCGGAACAAAACAATTTTCTGGCAAGCGTGTTCCTTGTAGTGTGAACAACAGAGGAACAAAACATCCATGGCAGTAACAGTTTTCCGGTGAGCGTGCTCCCTGTAGTGTGAACAAAACAGCAGTAACAAATCAGCCAGTGAAAAAAAAATAGAGGAAAAACAGATCTGGGTTCGAACAGATTTGGTTCCAACAAATCTGGGAATTCTGTGGTTGATATTCTTCGTCTTGTTCTGATCGTGCTCTGACACCTTAGCCTGCTCGTTCTACACTGTAAGCTTCACCATTTTCTTGCAGTCGATGCTCTCATTCACTGAAACCTTAGATCCTCAATTGTAGCAATGCCGCCAAAGATCGCTCGCTGATCTGGTTCTCTGCAATAGATCTGGGGAACAACAAGCATGAACGAGGTTCTTCTTCACATTAGTTGATGTGAGGTCTATGACATAGAGAGAGTGTTCTTCTTTACCGGCAAACATTGCGAGATATGCGGCGAGCACACAGAGAGATCAGCTACAGATCTGGCTCTGCTTCTTGTTTCTTAACCTTGGTAAAAGTGATAATACTTTTAAAATAATGACATTCTTGAAAGTTTGAAAAAAAGTAAAAATATTTTTGATAATATTTTTAAAAATATGATATTTTGTGTAATTTCCTCTAAAATATTGGTGAGAAAAATAGGTTATAAATCCATGATTTTTGTGTAACTTTAACGTTGTGATGGAAATTTAAGGAACCCTAGTATTGTAAGTATTCCCTAATGAGAGATTTAGGCATCTAAGTCTCAAGTTCCTCCTTGAAAAATTATAATATGCATTGTAAATGTATGTAGTTTTAATTGATATTCTACATTAGAACTTATTTTCTTTATTACTTGTTCCTTAATGTATATCTCTCGTCTCATCAACAACATTCACCTATCTCCATTCCCTTGTCACTTTTGTCTTCAAACTAGGTGAAGGTTAGAAGCTTAGTGCCCCAAGGTTGAGACCCAAGGTTGAGATTGGCGTATGTTTTGAAACTTGAATAATTAGAATTAAGTGACTTGGTGGGAATAGTTTCATAATCTTTCCAATATATATATCTGAATATGAACATATTATAATACTGGCGATGATTATGTTGTTATACATGTCAATTATAGTGGAATTATGGTGTCAACACTATTTAGATGACATGGTTATCAAGAGAAGTGATCATATTGAATGCTCAATATGATTTAATTAATATATTGACATGATCATGGCATGTGTGTCCTCACCAACAGATATTGCTAAAGTAAGATTCTCACGGGTAGTCAAATTTGGTGACACTAGTACATAATAAAATATTAACATGGATATGGAGAATGACTCAAGAATACAACTATTGTAACAAAAGGAGCTCCTAACAAGAAAGGAATTGGATTCAATATAGAAGAAAGAAAATGGATGATCAGATGGAGAGGGCTAGAAAAAGCAAGATGTTTGCTAGTGTCAACGGAGAAGGAAAGGATGATTGCAATCAATGAGGGGGGACATATGACAATCAATGAGATGTAGGAAAAGAGGATGCAAGATTTGCATCTCTTCAATAGTCTCATAAAGTTATACATAAATTGGAGGAAATTATAAAAATTATTAATTTTTTAAAAATAATATAAAAATATTTGCATAATTTTGCATCTCTTCAATAATGTCATCTATTTAAAAATATTTACATTTTTACTTGATTGAATTTTGGAATATCCATGGGAGAGGAAGAAGAAGGTGAAGAAGAGCAAAGTGGTTGCAAAAGGAGAAGTTTCTATTCATGGCTTTTTTTAGATACAGATGAGTCTACATCTTTTGACTCAGAAGGGTCAAGAGATGACAACAATAACTTGAGCTTGAGTCATTGGGAATGTCCTTGTTTGTCCATTAACATTGATATGAGTTGGCGTCTGAGTTTGGAGATAAGGTAATCAAATTCCATTTTGAAAGTTGGATTCTAGAAGAAGAGGAGGTTTAGTTTGAGGTAAAATAAGGAGATCCAATTTGATTAAAAAAACCCTAAAAAAAACAATGAATTCTAGCTTTAGAAAGCCTAGTAATTTTTCCCAAGGAATATTTGATAGAAGTGTGTTAGTTGCATTGCACACTACTATATACTATGTGTTTTTTTTTATATTTTACATGGGTTTAGATAGAAAATAGGATATATTTACTCATAATTAGGTACATAAGTATTTATAGGCTCATTACATGTTAACTGCATGTTTATAGAATTTTAATTTGGTTTCTATACATTTCTGTCTATAATTTAATGCTAGGAAAAGGTTTTTAGTGATTTATGTAGGTTCAGGTTAGATGGAAATTGATCTATTGAAAAAAGAAGATGAAAAAGTACTTAAAATGAAGGATTTTACTCGTTACCACGGTATAGCAACTGATTACCATGGTAATATGAGCATGAACGCGAGGAAAAACAAGTAGAATGTTATGACAAGCAGTTATCGAGATATCCAAAACATAAGGCAATGCAGAAAAAGCATTACTGTGGTAGTGTACCGCGGTAACCAAAAAAGAAATATTGGCGTAGGGTGATTACTGCGGTAATGACAAGGGGTTGTCATTAATTTCATGATTTTTGTGGTTTTTTGATTATTTCCACTGTGATGGTTTATTATCGTTGTAGTGCAATTAGGTTACACTATTAGGGTTTATGTAATTTATGTTTTGGGTGCTTTTACTTGATCTATATAAATAGGAACACGTTATTAGGGTTAAACGAAGAAAAGAAAGAAGTTGGTTTTATTCATATTGATGGCTAGAGCAAGGAAGAGAGCAAAACAAAGGAAAAAGACAAAGAACAAGATCAAAGTTATAGAGTATGATCTTTGATTTGTTTAATTCTTTGTGTTGTGAACTTTAAATAATGATAAGCTAAGTTCTTTTAATGTTTAGGAAGTAAATTGGATTGTAAGAACCTTTAAATCTTTATTTTGATTAATCCATTTCGAGGTTTCTTTTATATTTTGTGAGTTTAATGCATTTTATGTATTGGCCACAGATAGAATGATTACAAACTATTAAACTAACTCGAGAGAGAGTTTAATAGTTGGATAATCAAGATATAGACCTAGAAAGAGTAATTTACTAGGAGGTTGTTGATTTGATAGGAGGTTGCACATGATTATATAATTTAAGGCATTAGATTGTTAATTGTATGCCTTGGGAGGGGGTATTACAGAACAAGACCAATAGATATTAAAGCACCTTAGGAGAAGATTTTTAATGACGAGTGCTATAACCTACAGGATTAGGAATTGGATTAATTTAAATAAGAATTAAAGGAGATCATATGATGATTTACAATCCTAAAAAACTCGATAAATAAATTTTTAAAATCAATAGTCTTGTTTTTGACTTAGTTTTAGTTTTTAACAGTTCAAACCTTGATTTTAAGTCTTGATAAAATTGATACTGAAATTAGGTAGGGATTTGAGATTGTTATCCTATATACTGTTCCTTGAGGACGATACATCAGATATTACCATTGCGATCTTGTACACTTGCAGTGATCACCAACAAATGGTAATCTGGATTATTAGGTTATCACTCACCAGCCGTCCAACATAAGCTTGTAGGATTGCAAGTAGCAGTCACTAGCCGTTGCAATAGTTACCAACTGCAACAATAGTCACTAGTCGTCTACCAGCTGTTGTTTTTAATATTTAAATAAAATAAAAAGTTTATATATATATATATATACCTTATATGAAGTACAAGTTATTAGAGAAGAATAAAATTGAAAGAAATAAAATCAGAAAATTATTTTCTCCAACATTGGTATTAGAGCAGGTATAGGCGTTACCTAGTTCACTGTCTTGAATCAGCGAATACATTGCACCTCCCTTTTCATTGCATCTTCTTATTTATTGTAGTTGCCCCGTTAGCTGTTTCAATCCAGTTTGACGCAGTCGCCTTATTGTTTGCTGTTGATTGCTACCTTATTGTTTGCTGCTCAGTCTTACGCTATTGTTCCTCTATTGTTCTGCATCTACCAAAAAAATGTCCGAAGAAGAAAGAAGAATAAAAACAAAGGGAAGAATAGTGGGTGTTGGTGTAACACCCCATCTCCTCCACCCTATTTGTCTGCAATGCTATTCGTCGTGTGCTTGCACATTGACATTCCTTTCTTTCTTTCTTGAGCCACCTGGGAGGCGAACGATGTTATGTTTTCTATTTCTTTTCTTTTTTAAGTCTCAACTTTTGGAGACTTCCTAAGAAATAATAATTTATAAACTAATTTCATAACATGCGAGTAGAATTGTAACACCCACCGGGAATCCTACCGGGACTCTTACCCACGTCATAGGGCCCACGTTATGGCGTGTCACTCACAAGGTATTGTCCCCTCCCCTTGGGGTTTTCCTTCGCCTCCGTGGAGATTCGAACCAAGGACCTGAGGCATAAGTACCTTGTTCATTCCTCATCCACTACCATTGAGCCAGTAGCTCAATGGTAGTGGATGAGGAATGAACAAGGTACTTATGCCCTAGGTCCTTGGTTTGAATCTCCACGGAGGCAGAGGAAAACCCCAAGGGGATGGGACAATACCTGTTACCATTGAGCTAGTGGCTCAATGGTAGTGGATGTTGCAAGAACAATGTACTTACCCCCTAGGTCATGGGTTCAAAACTCCACGGAGGCGAAATAAAATCCCAAGGGGGGGGGGGAACAGTACCTTGTGAGTAACAACACCATGACGAGCCATGACATGCCATGACATGGGTGTGGGTCCCGGTGGCGATGGCGGTGGATTATTACAATAAAAAGGAGCCTTTTTATTGTAACACCCACCGGGAATCCTACCGGGACTCTTACCCACGTCGTAGGGCCCACGTCATGGCGTGTCACTCACAAGGTACTGGCCCCTCCCCTTGGGGTTTTCCTTCGTCTCCGTGGAGATTCGAACCAAGGACCAGGGGCATAAGTACCTTGTTCATTCCTCATCTACTACCATTAAGCTGGGCAGTACCTTGTGAGTGACACGCCATGACGTGGGCCCTACGACGTGGGTAAGAGTCTCGGTAGGGTTCCCGGTAGGTGTTACAAGAATCACTGATATAAATAAATCAACATCATTTGTTTGATATTCAAATATTCAGGAGTTTACAAAATCTTCATGTTTATTATAGTGAAAAATAATCTTAAATATTGACAAAAGGACTTACGGCCAACACACCTGACTTAAACACTTTAAGGACTTTGAAAAGTGGACTTTGAGTTAAAACCATCGTGTGACCTCTTTTAGTTTCCTGAAATGTTGGAAAAGGAGGGTGAGCTTGAAAACCTAGTGAATTTTTTCAAATATTTAAATCATTATTTCAACCAAACAAACCATGCATGTCAAAACACTTTCGTATATTAAGTGATTCAAACAAATTACTTGTCTACTATTGACATTAAGACTGAAATGACTTTTTCCTCTGTATCCCTCATTAGGTCTAGAATATCGAAAGTAACCCCCGTAGGCTAGTTACCCTATTCATAGCCATGTCTCAGGGTTGAAGTCTCATCTCGATTACTAGTCCCCTCTCATCAAGATTAGCCTTGGGTTGAAAATACCCACAATGATGTTGGACTACTGTGACAGTATCTGCATCACCGCCCCAGTATGTGGTCATAATCTTTATTAATCTCTTTTTGGTGATAAATCACAAAATAAGCGGATTAAATCAGACATACAACATGCGTGCATGATGCTAATCATTCAATAACATTCTTAAGCATGTCATATGACATTGTTCATGCCATCACACTTATCATGCGTAATAATCCACAATTTTCTAGTGTGCATGATCATGTGTATTTATGGCATATCATGTCAAATAGGGCATGTGCATATAACAACTATATTCAAAACGCAATCACACATGCAAGCGTAATTAAATTCGAAATAATAAAGTAAATCTTGGAAATCACTTCCACCTTGTACGCTTAATCCTTTGGTGTTTCAAGCTCCTCAAACCTTCAAGCTCTCCATTACTTAAAAAACCCTCAACAGAATGTTCTTGCTATAGAACACTAGTTTTCCTCCTTACTACCTCTAATTGTTGTCTAGAACAGCTCAGAAGCTAAAGGGATGCTAAGAAGCTACAGGGAAACCAAGAAGAGAACTAGTATGTTCTTGCTGGGATGAAGAGAATGATACTCATGCTTGGGTTGATATAGAGTTTCAATGGACATGAATTGAAAAGTTTATGTTGATTTAATTCTGGAACCTTTCTAATTCTCTATTTTTCTTGTTCCCCAAGTTTATATAATAGTAAGTGATTTTTTTAGAAGTTGCTAATACATTCTTTTGGGTTGATTTCATTTAAAAACCTTTCTTATTCTCAATTCTATTTGTTTTCTATGCACAAGAATTAGTAGAAGTTGTTAATATGCTAGAAGCTTCTTACAATGGCTTTGGAAACCTTTCTAAAATTCTTCCCCTTTTTATTTTATTTAATTTTAATTAATTTTTCTAATTATTTCAGTGTTCATTTAAGTGATTGTTTATGGATTAATTATTCAAATTTTTTTATATATTTATTTCGTAATATTTGACCAATAATTTGTACTAAACCCCAAATGTCCATATGGACATTTTCTTTTAATTTACATAAATTTTATTAATTTAATCTCTGTCATTTTCTACAATGTTTTCAAGATACTTTATTTTGTTCTTTTTTTATATAAATTATTCTCACATTGCTTTTAAATGGTACAAATGTCTGGTCTTAGATGAAATGACCATTTTGCCTTCGATGAAAAAATTACTGTTTTACCCCTGGTTTGTCTAGATAACTTTTTGTACTTAAGATCATTTATTGTTTTATATAGTGTTGTTCTACAGTTCATTTTCTATATAAATTGACCATTTACCCCTAGGTGGCTAAATCACCATATTACCCCTAGGTGGTCAAATTATCATTTTACCTCTAGGGTATTTAATGTGTTTAGTACTCTTATAGACTCATTTATGATTATTGTATATTCTAATTCGAAAATTTATTAGGGTATTAGAGTTGGATTGGCTTTGGTGCAGAAAGATAAAGAAAGAAGAAGAAAATTAAAAGAAAGAAGAAAACACTTGTAACACCCCACTTCCCCCGAATCTTCAGTCGTGGACCACAACACTCAGCTGGGAGGCAGGTCGACATTACATTATTTCATTCTTTCCAGTTTAGTTCCAAATCTTTAGGATCTCCTGAGTAAAAAGAACTTAAAAACATATCTCAATAAGGAAACAATATATCAGAAGAAAATAATTCAATCTTATTAATTCAAATCAAAAGTTACAAAACCCTCAAATTGTTTATGTAACACCCCAGCTCCTGAACCTTTGAGATTCGTCATAGGCGACGCATTTGTCTCGCAACTCGAGATGTAATTACATTCATATGCAGTTACTCCTGCTTTCTAGTTGAGAACTAGAATATTAATATTTCTCGCATCAATCATCTCATCTCCTAGTTGCACCACGTCATATCTTAAAGTACAAAAATACATAAATAAATTGGCTTAGAAACAGATTAACAATAACGTTGAGATCATATAATAATTGAAAAAGACTTTAATTTAATATCAAAATTGAGAACAAAGTTGTGGGTCCCATGGCGAGTTTCAACAACTAATATCTTGCCCAACAAGACTTCCAACTGATAAATAGAACTAAACGTGGTGGGTCACATGTCCTACAATAGAAAAATAGAAAATAAAGTTCATTTCTTACAACGTCCTCAACTAAGAGTCATACTACTACTGACGACTATTTTCACATTACTTGTTAGTATAAGTATCTTCAATTGTGACACCTCGGCTCCCGGTTAATCATCTGTCTTTGTTGCGACGATCCGTCGCTGGGGCCGCGCACGGAGACGGCGTGCGCCTGTTCGTTCGTTCGGCGGGAGACACCGGGTTACCCGTTTGTTCGCTGAGAGCCGGAGGCCACATGGTTCAGTTTTTCTTTCTTTTTCAGTCTCACGTTTCAAACCTTACCTTTAAACATGTTATGAGTCAACACTAGAATGTTCAATGACATCAAAATACTCGTTTCTTTCAGTAGAGGTGAAATTCATTTAAAATATATGCAGCGGAAATCAGTTCATTCATAAATCCATAGTGATTTCACATTTGGCCAAATGAAACACTTTGTAGCAGAATAACATTTCAAATCCATTTTCAAAAAATGGAATGAAAATAAAACATTACCCAAGGGGCTTAAGTTCCAAAATATATAGCTTACATGTGAAGTAGTTCAAAACAAAACAAGGGCACATGCCCAGTTCACTATAAACTCTAAAAAAATATATTAACAATAGATGGTACGAAGGCAAATTCAAATAAAACTGAACAAAAACTGTAACAACCTCCCCGCGAGGTCACTACCCAAAAAGATAGCCCGTGTGCTGACCTACTCCTGCAGTGTCAATGATCACCTGTAATGGAAAAATGGGGTGAGCTCGAGAGCCCAGTGGATCATCCCTACACATCGCTAGCATTATACAATCGCTTTCATTACATTAGGCGTTTCACACAATTCCTTGTCTTGTTGTCATTTAAGACCGAAAGAGTCTATAACCCTCGGTATCCCCTGTGTGGTCCGGGAGCAAATCCGGGGTAACGCCCGAGGGCCGGTTACCTTCGGGACCACAATCTAAGGATGGAAGTCCACAATGACTCTCCGTCCGAAAACACTATCAGCTGTCACAGTCAGCTTGGGTAGGAACACCCACGATGACACCCTAAGGTCGGTCACCATGCCAGTACGTGGATTCATTAATCTTAATTTAATGTTCTTTAATCATACATGTCATCCCAAGTCATATTCAATCATCAATGAATCATTTCAAGGAAATCAAAACAGATGCTATCAACCATTCATGGAATTCAGCTCTTAGAAATTTCTATCTAGCATGTCCTGGCACAAGCAATCATGTATCAAGGGCATACACCAAACAATCCCAACCAAGGTCAATCAAGCAAGTCCTAGCATGCTTCTAATCATATCTTAAGCTAACAAACATCATGTTAAGCATTCAAAATTTGGATAAGGCTAGGGAGTAAGAAAATCACACCTACCTTTGTAGTCCTCAAGCTTGTGCCTTGTTCCTCGCCGTGCACGCCTTAGGTTATCAATCTATAGGTTTTTAAACAATCAAGATGTGTGAGTCTAGGGCATACATGGCATATCCAAAACCCTAAGGTTTGTGTTCTTAGCACATGTGCTTAACACCTTAACACTTGGTCATTAGGTCTAAATCACACATTAACTCATGGAAAACATACTACATTTGAAAGAAACAAGATCTCAAGGGGTTTTCGAGATTTACCTTAGCACAAAGCCCTTTCCAAGCTTGCTTCAACCCGAATCCACCCTTGTTGATATTGCTCTTGGCGGATCTGAGCTCGAAAACAGTGGAGAATGGCTTGAAGGGGCTCAAACCACCCTTAGAACTCAATAGAACACTTATGAAACGAAGTAAGTTAGATGAGAGCTAGAGAAGAAAACCAGTGATTTGCGGCGGAAAAATCTAGATCTAGGGTTTTCTGCGCACATTTGTTTATATAGAAATCGATGAATGACCGCGGTCACTATAGCATGACCACGGTCACTGTGCAATGACCACGGTCACTGTGTGATTACCGCGGTCGACAGTCCAGTGTACTCTGCTCCTTTCTGGGCTTTTTCATGTGATGACTGCAGTCACCCTTTTACGGACCGTGGTCACCAGATGCATTTTCCCTGTTTGTTTCTGGGTTTCCATCGCGATGACCGCGGTCACTGTAGGACCGACCGCAGTCACCAAATGGTGTATTGTCCTTTGTTTTCTGAGTTTGCCATGCAATAACCGCGGTCACTATAGGCCGACCGCGATCACCAGAATGAAATTACTAGTATTTAGTGTTTTTCTTCGCCATTTCTTGTGCTTCTCAGATTGGTTTTACTCTTACACTTATTTACATTTATAGTACATGGTTTTCGGACATTTTGGCCATTTGTAGTCTTTTACTAAGTTTGTTTTTCCACTTTCGTCGTTCACTAGAGACGTGGACGTCTCACAGACTTTCAGGGTGTTACATCAATAGTCACCTGAAAAAGAGTGAGTGGGGTGAGCTTAATTGCCCAATGGATCCATCGTACATAGTACATCTCAAGTATTATTAGAGTCAAAATACGAAACATGTAAACACTTATAAAACATTATGTGATTCAAATGTTCAATTATTTTGAGTTGATATTAAGATCGAAAGGACCTCGTCGGCATCCCCCACTAGGCCTAGAATATTGAAAGTAATGTTCACAGGCCAGTTACTACTCATGACCCTATATTAGGAGTGAAGTCTCAACTCGACTATCAGTTTCATCTTGCTACTGCTACAGTATCATTAAGACCCTCCTTGGGTTTGGAAACCCACGATAACACTAGACCATTACCACAGTGTTAGCATCATCACACCAACACGTGGTTAGATCACTTAGTCATCTTTATTTAGTAACCACTAGCATACTCATAATATCATTATTCCAGATATAAATAAACAACACATTTAATAAGCTTCAAAAGGTACATATAGCATATCATGTAAACAATATTTGATATTAATGAATCACACAACATACTATCAATACTATAAAAGACAATAAATCATCCCAACAACTATCAAATATATTCCTCACATGCTTCTAAATATTCAATAATAGTAAACAACCAATCATGCTTCATATTTAAAACTAAAATAATACTAAAGAGTATGGGTATTCACCCTTACCTTTGACGCATAAATCTTTTTGATCTTAGTATTCCAAGCCTTCTCAAGTCTTTAACCTTTAACCTTCTTTCTTTCCTCAAGGATGAGTAAGGAAACTCTTTTTTTTTTCTTAATCTAGAAGAGAACTAAGAAGAAAAATGAAGAAGAGAAGAATGAGAAAACTCTCTTTCTCTTGAGAATTAAGAAGAGAAGAATGAGATGGGATGGTTTGAGGGGAAGAGAAGGTTGCTATTTATAGGAATCTTTAGCCATTCACCTCATTCCACTATTTATGTTTTAATATATATATATATATCATCAACCATTCTACTACTTATATTATAATATAACCCACCATCCTCTACTACTCATATTTTAATATATATATATATCCCATCACCCCATTCCACTAATCATATTTTATTTTATTTTGTAGAATTACTTTTTTTTGTGACTTTACCATTTTACCCCTGAGAGGCAAGTTATCATTCTACCCCTGTGTATTTAATGTGTTTTTCACAATTTCATGAACTCATTTGTATACTCTTAATATTTGAGATTTTTTCACTGTATTACAATTTATTATAGAGGAATTAATCTCAAATAACGAAATTGGGCCAACATGCCCTACAATTTAATAAAATCTCTTAGAAAAATATTCTAAGTGACTCTTAGTAGGCTTGATTTATCAATTCCTTGAAGGATTAAAGAAAATGAGTGAACTTAAAGTCGAGTGGATCATTCCACCTATTTAAATGATTATTTCAACAAATAAGACATACATGTGAACAACTCCCAAACATTACATGGTTCAATTAATTCATTGTTTAACAATTGTAGTTAAGATTGAAAGGGGTCAACCTCAGTGTTCTTCTTATCAAGGAAGGAAAGGGTAATCCTTATGCTAGTTTCCATTGGATTTAATGTCTTACCCATTATTTGAGAATTTGGTTCTTATCCACCTATCTGAGAATTTGGGTCTTATCCATTATGAACTAGGGACAAACTCCATCGTTCCAATCTTAGGAACACTCACAGTAATCCCCCCTATGGGATACTATGTCGGTACGTGGTTAGAATCTCAATAAATCTTAAGTTATGTGTAAAACATATCATTTATGTATGTAACTAGAGATAAACATTAATTAAACATGTAACCATAACAACACCATAGTATGAAACATAACATCACAAATCATGCACCTTTACTCATTTAAGCCTTAGCACTCATATTCTACATGACATGTATAATGATATATCATAGATATTCAAAACATAACACACATGTAAGCCATATTTAAATTAAAATAATCAATTAAAATCGAAAATCATATCCACCTCAATTGCTTAGTACTTTTGATCCAAGCTCTTCTTTAGAACCTTCAACACTACTTCAAGCACAAAATTTGTGCAGAATTTCGTTCCTCCACCTTCCTACTACTCCATTCATTGTTTATAACAACTAAAAAAGAAGAGATGCTAAGAGAGAGGCAGAGAGAGTGAGAAGAGAAATTATCTAGTTTTTGCTAGGATGAAGAGAATGAGAGCCCAAGTAGAGTTTATATAAAGTTCTAATGGGCAAGAATTAGCAAGTTTGGAGTGTTTTCAATGTGGAAAACTTGCTAATTCTTCAATTTTTCATGCTCCCACGCACAAGAAAATAGCAAGTATCTTTTAGGGTTTTTGGGGCTTTTCTTGTGCAAGTTTCCAATTTTTTTTTCAAATTTTTGCTGCATTTCTGCGGTAACTCACTACCGTTACCGCAATAGTCATTCAATGCACCTTTTTTATTTTTTCATAAATTGTTGTGCTACCTTGGCAAAGTTTTCATTTCCATGGTAGCCTGGAGCAATATATATATATGTTAAATTTTTGTCTACCTTTTCATGTGTTCAAATATACCTCTATTGTACCAAAATTCTCATAAAATTCTCAAAGTCAATTTTTCTCATTTTATTTTATTTAATTTTATGAATGGAACTTTCATACGATGTTTTGGGGTATTACAAAACCATGCATGAAAAGAATAAAAAAATGAAAAGAAAATGGGTGCTCGGAATTGATGCTTGAAAAGTTGCAAACAAGAGTGGGGCTCAAAGCAACAAAGGCATGGGGCTATAGATGCAGACAAAAGCATGGGGCTAAATGTAATATGTAACACCCCAACCCCTGTATCATTAAGCATTGGACGCATCCACCATTTTTCTTGACAGTGGACTAAACCAAACAGCGGGCCGGGCCGGTGTTACATTACAAGCGACGCACACTTGACTTTCTATTTCAGTCAT
>JAJIYU010006970.1:0-19890 GCA_030144865.1 Tinospora cordifolia | reverse complement strand
AAGAAAAAACACAATATCCAAATAATCAACATGAGAAATCACAATAATTATATAACATTTTCATATATATATATATATATATATATATATATATATATAACACGTGTGTAATGATAGATATCATTGTATATATAAATATTTATTTGTGAGATTTAGGTGCATAAGTGCTAAATTAGTTTAATACAATTATACAAGGATGCATTAATATAGAAATTCTCTTCTAGTGTTTATCTAAATAATTGAACTAGGTAACAAAATGAGTGTTATAATTTACATCATTCTTGAAAATTAAAATGTTGTCTGCTTATCTTATATAATAGATTATTATACACATTTATAGAGTTAGAGATCTATATAATTCTTGCAGTGCACGTGTTAAGTTGGTTTACTATGACAATGCATTATTAAAATAGTTTTTCATAGTATATATTTGAATTGTTGAGTAATACAAAAGATATTGTTATTCAAATCATTATTAAAAATTTTAGTGTTGTTACTTGAGGACATCTTGTTAGGTAGATCTTATTAGGCTGATCCAGCTCATATGCATAATCTCCCACTCGCTGTATGATCTCAAATGGTCCAATAAAATTGGCGACAATTTACCCTTTTGTCTGAATCTTCAAATACCTTTCTAGGGATTGACCCTCAGAAATATTCTATAACCTTTTTGAAACTTCAAGGTCTTCTTCCTTTATCAAAACATCTCGTCTGCCAACTTTGGGTTGTAGCTAATCTCCTCTAAATTAGTTTGACTTTATCAAGATTGGACTAGGAAGTACATGATCTTTGAGCTCTGCCCAACATGATGGACATCTACAAGGTTTACCATAAAGGGCCTCATATGTAACCGTTTGAATGCTTGCTTGATAACTGTTGTTAAAAACAAACTTTGCTAATACGTCTTCTAAATTGTAAATAACTCTCTTTGATCACCCATTAGTCTACGGGTGAAATGTTGTGCTCATAGTCGGTCTGGTACCCACATTATATCTTCTCCCTTTTGATACCTAGGTAACTCACTCACAAAATCCATTATAATAGTGTTCCACTTTCATTCAGGTATTGGAAGAGGTTGTAGTAAGCCTGTGGGTTTCTGATTCTCGGCCTTCATTTGTTGGCATGTTGGACAATTAGAGACAGACTTAGCTACGTCTCTCTTCATTCCCTCTACCAATAAGTCTTTTGGATTTTTGGTACATCTTATTCTCTCCTGGATGCAATGTTTATTTTGTTTAGTGTGGTTCATCTAGTATTATCTTTTTGGTATTCCCACCCTCTAGCACACACACACACTCTATCTTCCAATCTCAACATTCCATTAGCATCAATTCGAACTCACTGTGTGCCTTGTTTGTAATAATCCAAATTTTTATAACGTATACACGTCAAAAATAATTTTTTAAAATCTAACATAATCAAGAAAATAAATGAATAATGTTTTAAATAACTATGTAGAAATTAATTAAATTAAATTATTAATTAACTAAATTAAATTAATTAATTAATATAATTTATATATGTATATGTATTTATATAATTAAATTAAATAAACGTGTAGAAAGTAATTAAATTAAATAATGTATTATATATATACATATGATTTGGGTGATTAAATGGTTATTATTTATGGACTAATGACAAATCTCATTTGATGAATATTATGTATTATATATGGGCAGAAATTGAAATATAATAAAAAGGACAAATGAAATGAATAGGATTTAATAGCTTAAAGTTGAGTAGCAAAATCATATATAATATGTATAAAAGTATTAACATATACATATGAGTGGATGGTGAAATTGGATTTACAATATTGGTCATTAGCATACTTTATATAATATATAGGTGGGCGGTGGAATTTGGCTAACAAAAAAAAAAAAAAATGGATGGTGAGCATGTGATGGGCGGTTTGCATTACATAAAGAAAAGTGGCGGTGGAATTTGGTTTTAAAATGTGTGGTGTGAGTTGAATAAGTGGCACAGGGATTTGCTCCCCAAATTTCCATTTTCTCATTTCGTTATCATCTCCAGAAGAGACCACAAACTGAATTTTCATTTCTAGAAGTTCACACCAAGGAGCGAACCAAAGAAGAAAAAGGGAAAAAGGGGAAATCCAAATTTTCACGAGATTCAATGTGGAGGTAAGTGATTTTCTCTAATTTTAGTTGTAAGAATGCTAATAAATCTCTGTACTACAATCCTAGGGATATAATTTTTACGGTGGATAGTGTTTTATACCCGTACCAAAAAATTAAGTATTTTTCCACAATGAGTAAAACTTAGTAAAAATTATAGCAAAACACTCCTGGTGATAAATAGATCACAAATATGTAGTTGGTTTGCATCTGTTTGTCCTATAGATTTTAAAATAAATACTCAAAGTTTTATAAACTTTGGATGAGCTTTTGATAGTATTAAACCCCAATAAAGTTTTAATTGAAACCCATAGAAATGTAGATAATGAAAATCTGCATCCATCGATACCAAAATCGCGAATTTTGGATATCAATTGAAATTTTGGTGAACGATTGATTAATATGATTATTTAATAAAATTTAGAAAAAAATTAGATAAATTATGATTTTGAAGCTTATTTCGTTATCAATAGTTCACATGTACGATATGTAATTGTTATATTTATAATTATCATTGCAGATTGTTTTTATAAATCATTTGGAAAGTTTTGAACCATGAATTGGAAGTGAAAAAGGCAAAATAGTATATTTTTATTTATTTTGAGCTGCAATTAGTTAAAATAAAATAAATTAAATTATTAGAGATTTGAAGGAATTAAATATAAACTTATTCCTTTTATTTTGAAGTCGAAAGAATGTTAAATGGATAAATTGCATTGTTTGGAATTTTGAGAATAGGTTGAAATATTAAAAGAGCTTTGAAACAGGAAATTGAGTTGTGAATAGGAAACTGAAAATTTTGGGAGCTTTAGCTGAAGGTTTGGTATCTAAAACCTTGTTACTCTTGGAGATAATTTTATATTATGCTATTTATTCTGGAATGGATGTGAATGGAATGTGATATCGAAGTTCAGGGGGTTGTGGAGATTTGAAAAATAATATCATAATTTTTAAATGACAGATTAAACTTTTAAAAGTGGATCAGTGTGATGAACAAACACAAGGGAAATCCATAAACCTCAGGTAGGGAGGATTTCCTTGCTCATTTCTATTATGCAAACTTTGATTCAGAACATTTGTTTGCTAGATTAGGATATTAGCAACATGATAGGACTTCTGTTGCTTTTGATTGGAATGAATGATTGAAATCCTAATGTCTGGTTATAGCTTTTTAGCATGATTTATCGAATGTATGTTTTATTTAGTGCACTCATTTCCTATTTATTCTTATTGGATTTATTTCGTGATGGTGTGATGTGAATGAAACGCCTGTAAAATTTAATAAACTTAATGGATCTTAAGAATTCCACGTACCGATGCGATGGATTGTCGCAGGCACACTGTAACCCTCCATATAATGTATCATGTGCACTAGTCTGGACACGTCGTAGATATTTTCATTTATCCAGCTGGATAGCTGAGTTGTTTTTGGAAGTGGTAATCATTGGTTTGTGATCACTGGTTTGTGTTACCCTTTCTTAGACAATAATCCCATGGTATAGTCTGGATTGTAGACCTAGAGTACTTGCATTTGGTATTGATAGCGCTAATACTTGGAGAGGTTATATCATGACGGTAATGCTGGATTGCAATACCTGGAGAATCATGATAGTACATTTGGATTGTGTATTAGGAGTTACTCATTTGGATTACAAGAAATATCGAGGCAGGATTATCTTTTAATCATTAGGATTATAATAAAACAATTTAATGTTTGCAATGCTTAATGTCTGAAAGTGCTTATAATGTTTTGAATGTTGGTTTGTATAATATTAATGATGTGTAAGAAGGACGTACTGGGCTTTTGAGCTCACTCCCATTTTATTTTTCAGGTATTCACAGGAGTATTTGCTGACAAGCACAAGGCTTGATGTTAGAGCCTCACTTAGAGGTTGTTACAGTTGTTTTCTTGGGTCTTATTTTGATGTAAATGTTTAAATAGGATTTGTGACCATTTTGTATGGTATGATGCAAAACTTTTAAAATCTAAATGTACTTGTGTTTATTTTGTATAAATGAATTGAAGGTAGTTAATTGAATGTTTTTTTGACTTTTATAGCTGCATTAGATGATGTTTTGAAATCTTCCTATTTTCATGAATGAAAACTAGTAATAATGGGTAGATTATGGATATTCAATGCATTAATGTTGGTCTATACTGCATAGAGATTTCGTAAACTTTTGAAAGAAAGAGAAATAGGAAATAGACAGTTGACAACTCGATTTTGAGAAAGGATGACTCAAAGATCATGTACCAAGAAATCTGGACTTGAAACCGGGGTATCACAATGTTTGACTCCCTCTGTGAGGCCTATTAGCCATTTGTCCAACTCCTACTCATTTTTAATTTTCTTCAACAGATCTGGTTGACATGTTATCGCATAGAGAATTACTTGTTTTGCCTCAGTCTTTACACCCAAGTTCTTAATATTGATCAATTGATACATTTAAGCTTTTTCTTATATTTTATTGAACTTCCTACTGAGGGCATTGACTACTATTTTATCGAACATCCTATTTTATTGAACTTTCGATGGTAATGCAACTGAAATTCATAGTCCTTCAAGAATTTCATCTATCATTTTTGTCTAAGATTTAGCTCATTCGAAGTGTACATGTTTTTCAAAGTTTTGTGGTCTGCTTACAATTTGAATCTTTTACCATACGGATAGTGTCTGAAGATCTTCAAGGGAAAAACTGTTACTTCAAGTTCATGGTCATGAGTTGGATAATTATGTTCATAAGTCTTGAGCTGTTGTGAGGCATATACAACCACCTTTCCTTCTTGCATCAATACTGCACCCAAACCATTCCTTGATGCATCAACATACAAGACATATCTTCATGTGTTGGGGTAGCTAGTATTGGTGCTATGGTCAACCTCTTCTTCGGTTCTTGGAATGCAGTCTCACATTGATCATCCTAAACAAACTTGACTCCTTTCCTAGTTAGCTTAGTCATAGGTTTCACTAACTTGGAGAAATCTTGGATTAATCGTCTATAATACCCAACCAATCCCAAAAAGCTTATGATTTCTGTATCTGTCTTGGGTTGCTTCCAATTTATGACTACTTCAACCTTTTTAGGATCTAGTGATATTCTATCCACAAAGACAACATGGCCTAAGAACTTGACCATCTTCATCCAGAATTCACACTTATTGAACATTGCATATAACTAGCAATCTCTGAGAGTTTTTAATACAATTTCCAAATGTTCCACGTGTTCTTCCTCAGACGAGGAATAGATCAAGATGTCGTCCACAGAAATTACCATGAATCTATCCCAATAGGGTCTAAAAACTCTGTTCATTAGATCCATAAATCTTGTAGGTGCATTAGTCAACCCAAATGGCATCACAGTAAACTTGAAATGCCCATATCTAGTCCTAAATGCTGATTTTGGGATATCTATCTCCCAAATTTGCAAATGAAGATAACCTGATCTCAAATCAATCTTGGAGAAGTGGGTGGCTCCACTCAATTGATCAAAAAGATCATCAATTCTAGGCAACGGATATATGTTCTTCAATGTTGCCTAGTTTAACCTCTGATAGTCAATACATAACCTCATCGATCTATCCTTCTTTTTTACCAACAAACATTGTTGCTCCTCATGGTCACTCACTTGGTGGAATGAATCCTTTCTCACATAGTTCATCCAATTGAATCTTTAGTTCAATTAACTTGATGGGTGCTATTCAATATGGGGAAATGGCTATTGGATCAGTTTTGGGGTACACTTATAACATTCCACTTCCCAATGATCATTTGTGATGGTACAAATGTCGATATTACCTTTGTTCATCTTTAAAACAACACGATCAATTAATTCAACATTAAGTAAAAGTAACACATCTGCTATTTGTCCATCACGCACAGAAAACTCAACAGGATTACTTAGGAATAGGGCATTACTAAATCTCTCTTTAGTGTTTGTGTCACAATCTCACATAAAACAAGGCCAATAGACAAAATAAACATGTAATAATTAAATGTAATATCATGAAAAGTCAACCATTAAGTCTAACCATTATTGAAATAACTATCTAACACTTCAATAAGACCAAATGTTGTTTGGGCCCCATGACCTCTTGTTATTCAATTTAGAAAAAGGAAATAACTATGAATCTATAGGGCCACCATGCCCCACAAAACTAAAATCACTACTGAACTAAACATTGGCTATGAAGATACCTCCGACTACTTCATGCTATTACTGACCTACAATGTTACAAATTGGGTAAGCTCAAAGAGCCTAGTGGATCAAACAAAATATTTAAATCATTATGTCAACTAAACAAACATAGATGTCACAGACTTTCAAATGTTAGGCATTTCAAAGAACGAGTTGTTTTGAGTTGTTGTTAAGATTGAAAGGATTCTTCCTTGGTGTCCCCATGTAGTCTTGGATATCATCAAGAAGTAAAACCCTAAAGTCGATTACCTATTCAGGACCCTATTTGGGGAGTGAGGTCTTCTGTGACTCTCTGTTCCATCTCACCACTATCACCATCGTGATAACAATATCAATTCACGAATCAAATAAACGACCGAAGCTGAGTCTGGTTTAGAGACACCCACAATGACACCTAATGGTCGGTCATCGACTCGATACGTAATTAAAATCTTTATTAATCTTTTCTTAATGAGTATCATAACATCGTACAATCAACATTTAGTAACTTCCAAAATAGTGTTCAACAATTCGAACCCATATGATTAACAATAACTAGAAGGGAAGTTTCATATTAAATGTCATGCGTTCAATCAAGTTATTCAATCATATAATCAAACACACACGTGTATAATTTATCAAAATTGAAATAATAATATAAAATTTGGTAGCCATCTCTACCTGTCCAAATGTCTCATCGCTTCGAGATCTGCACTACTCTGTATCTACCTGGGATGTTGACCTAATTCAGGTCAACAAAAACTTTTAGTAAATTTATTTTTTTATTATGAAACATGTTTTTCATGTTTATTATTTATTTTTCACATCTTTATTTATACTATACTGTCATTATTTTTAGTGTGTTTTATTTTCAATGTATTGTACACTGTTGCTCTAATTTATTTGCAAGCTTAGCTAAAATATATATATTTTTATTTATGAACTGAAACATGATGACTTAATTGTCCATTCTATTATTAAATTAAAATTTTGAGATTTAGTTTAATGATGCATATTTTTTATTATCAAATTTATTTTTATTAATGAGACAAAATCTTTATTCTATGTATCTTAATATTTTTGATAGAAAGTATTTTATTTTCTTAATATTTTAATTTATTTTTCAGCAAGCTTAATTTTGTTATTTTTCCTTTTCAAATATTATTTTTGATTTATTTATAAGTTATATCAATTTTACAATTTGTACAATTTACTAGTTTATTTTTCCAACCATACACCTATAGCCCATAAGTATTAATGATTTTTGCATAATTAGATGCTTCTCTATTAAATAAATTGTTGATTTTTATTTTCTTTTAATAAGACTATTTTTCTGATTTTTTTTCAATTTAATTAACTCTATCTTATTTATTATGTATTATTTTATCTTAGACATATATTAAATTTATATCTTGACCTATATGCAATTATTTTTTTTGTTTTAAATCTCTGATTTTTAATATCATCTCAAGTCACTAAATTTTTCTGAAAATGTTTTTAATTAATTTTTATATTATTTTTCTATACTACTTCACCTTTATTACTTAATAATTCCAAAATATACATGTATATCTATGTATATACGTATAGATATTTTATAAATTTCAAAATTCATTATTTTTAACTAAATTTCTAGAATTCTAATTTGTTTGGAATGTTTTCTCTATTAATAATTTTAAAATGTATTTTCTACTACTTTTTTGTCGAGACCCCTGTCATTGACCTGATCGACACAAAAGCTTGATGTGTGAACTACTTCGTCTAGCCGCTCGATTGCTGTTAAGCCTTATTTTCAACACATACATGATTCAAACAATTTCAGTATATATAACAAAGGTCACTTACATAGTGGAAGTTACAACTCAATTTTTGTACACTCAAAGTTATATATACATTCATCAGAGTCATTTTTATAGACACAATAAAGTTTCACAAGTATATCAAAATAAATTGGATTGATATGCACAAGAAACTATTCAACCCACACATCCGACCCTACTCAATGAGTGAACTTTTCCGTTTATCCAACGGGAAGGACTCGTAAAATGTAATAATAGAGAGTGATGAACCCAAAAATAACCATGGGCTTAGTGAGTAACAAACTTAACTTATTACTTAACATAAGTATTTTAAACATATGGATGCATGCTCAGATGTTCATAACCAACGTAAATGCAACAACAATATGATCATTGTTGCATATCGGTAAAACACATAAGTCCAACCTCAAAACCGTCATGAGTAAGTTGGTCCAAAATCAGGAACTTATGTCTGCCGGCTATTGCTTACATCTAGTGTCACTGCAGCAACACGTAAGCTCACCAAATCTCACTCATAGACCTCGACAACGTCTTGAACGTCCAGAAAAGGCATAAAACTTGATAAACCATGCATCACATACTAAAAAATTCACAATGCACATTTATGATCAATGCTAACAGAATGCACATGCTTAAGTCGATAATTTTAAGAAAGTACTCACATATATATATTACTCCTCTCTCTATTGACCATGTCTTTCTCCGAGCCTTGAACAATTTGATCGCATTCATTGTTTCATCTACACCAGTTTACACATTGTTGGTTTGTATTTACAGTCTTAATATAATTCTAATCAATAGGTCCTTACAAGTTAAATATATATTCTCATTGTAGATAATCTATTGCCACCTCGTTAGGTCTAATTAATCCAATGCTACAAAATTATACACTTGGTGTTGAATTTAGGCGTTGTGTATGCTAGGTCAACATACAATAGTGCGACTTGTGAAATTTACTGGGACCTCATTATATCCTCAATGGACTCCAAAATTGGTGGATAGTTTTCTAAACCACCCTAGTATATTGGGATTTTTCCCTAATTTTTCTAAGTATTGGAAGTCCCTTATTTCAATGCATCTATGTTTTTGTGCAAAATAGGTACATAATATGAGTCATACATTTTTCAATTTTATTGAGACATATCTATTTGTTGAAATGCTATCGAACTTTTCAGGTTGTACTAAGACCTTTTAAATAATCTCCAAAAATTTTATTCAAGATTTTAGGATGTCATTTGGTAAGGTTTTTGGGTTCATATTTTACATACAACTACAGATGACAGAGTCTATCAATAGGGTCCAGTTTTGAGTTCCATTAGCCCCCTTTCCAAACTCAATTTGTGTTGCTTTTTGGACACTATGTACTTGGATATTTGATAGTTCTACAAACCAAAATTCAGCCTCATAGGACAATGCTAACATAATTTTTCCTATTTGTAATTTAATGTTGAAATGACAGATTTTTTTCAAACCATTTTAACATAGCATATTCATTGGTCTCTTGTGCTCAAACCACTATTGCGTTTTCAGTAAAACTTTACCAACATGTTCCTTATATTAAAATTTACTAATGTTCCAAAGATAAAAAATTTCAAAACATTTTAGCATGGGTTTCCAGGTTGATTTTATACCTCAATGGGTTTTGCTATCCAACCTATTCAACAGTTAAAGTAGACATATTTATCCCACTGTTTGGGTGACCAAATCAACACCAAACCGTTTCATTTTTAGCTCCATTTACTCATGGTACATCCTATTTTTATGTTCTCTAAGTGTCATTTGTTATGGCTCCTTTACTCAAATGTTATAAGACTTTGAAGTAGGGCCATTACTCATACTTTTACCCCGAATTTTGACTAAGTATGGAAACCTAAGTATCATCACATATTTTATCACCATTCTTAACCCTTTAATCATAGTTTGGGCGGTCTCTTAACCATTCATTGGCATCCGTTTCAGTTCATATAACAATAATAAATCATCACACAAGCATTGTATATCAACATCATGCCATTATTTCATTCCAATTTACCATTAAACATCAAATTCAACTCAATGATACACAGTATACCTTACTAGTGAGCCTTGTTCTCTTCACTTCTCGTTTTGCAACCTTTATCCTCTTCAGCTGATTCCCAACTATGTTATTCCTCTTGAGCTCCTCTTTCTAGCAAGCCTAATTTCATGTTATTTGGCTAATAATTGAGAGAGTTAGGGGTTTTTCAAATGAGGTGTTTGATGGAAAAGAATTGCAGAAATTCTGTGCTATAAAATGGAGGAGTTGATGAAGAATGAGAGTGTTGGTTTCTTTTGTAGGTCAAAGGTGTTGCCACATACCCCCCAACATGCTAATTCTCCTCTCTAGATCAACATGAAGTGGACACCACTTAATTGAGCTGCCACATTTTTCTTTTCTTTTCTTTTCTTTGTTTTTTCTGTGACGACCCATAATTTTGATATACAATCAATGGGTTCGATATATGTATTTTTCTGAAATTTTTAATGAAAGCATATGAATTTTTTCAATTTTTAATCATTTATTAAAGAGAATTCGAATAATTGGAAAAAAAATACAATTCTAAGAGGAAAATACATGAAATTATAAGAAAAATATAATTTTTGGAGAAATATCATTTTTCGAAAAGATTATTAGATTTTTGGGGAGAAAAATTGTAATTTTTGGGTGGATTATACAATTTTTGAAAAATAATTGTGTAAATGATGAACATTGGGTATAATTAAAGATTTTGATAAAAATTGGTGAATATATAAGTGGGTAAATTAAATGAAAATAATAATGAAAAATATATAATATACATAAAAAAACATGTATATATACATATATATACAAAAAAGGGGAAGAATTAGAAAAAAAAAAAAAGTCAGATCCAACCCATGCGGATTTGGACCTTGGGAATGAGACGGGCCGTGCCCGGTTTGGGCTACGCCAAGCCCAGGCACGCGGGTTGAAGCTCGTGCAATTTTTTTGCCCAGCACATGGGCCGACTCGTGGGCTTGGCTGGCCCACGCACCCAACACCCTTTTTCTACCCTTTTTTCTTTGTGATTTTCACTGAATTTTCCAAAATTTCTAGCGAAAAACCATGGAAATCCATGGTTCTGATGCCTAATTTTGAGTTGTCCATTAGGGTTTCTGAGCAAGGATGTGATGTTGGCCATCAAGTCACCTTGCATGGCAACTCATGTGCCACATGGCAGCCCATATGCCATGCAAGCCACCTCACACATGCAACAAAAACCACCCTTTGAGTAGATTTTTTCAATTTGAGTCCCACTTTCAACAACCTGTATCTCCTTCATTCCAAGTCTGTTTTCTTTGAAATTTGGCTCATTTCAAAGTTCTCATATCCTTCTCAAAGAGTCCCCAAGCCCTTTGTCAAAACACACAACCATTAGAGGGAAAAACGACCACAAATAGGGGTTGGTCATCAAGGTTGCAGCAGAAATCTACAGAAAAAACTGTGTTGGTCTGATCTTTAAGGGAGTGATTCCCAGCCCATCTGAGATCCGTTCTTAAGGTAAAAATACTCATTTTCTTCCTTCTCATGTGTATTTCAATTTTTAAGTTATAGAAATTAGAATATGAGATCCTAACCACGTTTTATAGAGCCTTGAAGTTGACTGGTTGCACACTGTTTCAGCACAAAACAGTTTTGGGAAGTGTTTTTGAGGCATCATTTGAAGAGGCTAGGGACGTCCGTTTGGACTAAAATTTGAGGCATTTTAAACCTCACACCAGAGGCTACAAGAAGGCATAAACTCCAACCTCGAAGCCTTTGTATGCACAATAGTTGATTTAAAAACCAAAATAATACTTAAGAGCAAAGTAATCATCTCCACCTCAATAGATGATTTTCCTTGAATCCGTAGGTTGTTGTCCCAACTTGTCTTGAGCCTTCAACCTATAAATGTTAAAATCATTAGTATTAGGGGTTTAAATCCTTCTCTAATGTTTTAAGACATGATTTAATGATCCTTTACCTAATATAATTCGTAATGCATCAAGAATGGTCTATTTGGAAGGTCAAACCTTAATTTGCCTCTATCTACTGTGGTAACCAGAAGCATACATGAAATATGAGGACCATGGTTTATCACATTACTGCAGTAATCTATCGGGTTACCGTAGTAACTAGAACAGAATTAAAAAAAACAAGGAGAATTTTATCACATTACTATAGTAATTCAGAGAGTTATCGCGATAACCAAAATGCATGTTCCTGTCCTTATCATACTACCACAATAATCCCCGGCATTACCACGGTAACCCCTAACATTATTGCTATAACCAATGTGCTCATCACTTTGCACGAGTTTGCAATTAGACACGTTACCACGATGGTAACTTGAATTATTGCGGTAACTAGAGCGTGACCATGTAAACGTGATTCTTTTCTTTGATCTTTTCTTTTCCCATGATCCAAACATTTTTGTATCCTTAATTTAATGTCAAAATACGATGGTTGAACATTAGAATAGATAGAAACATTATACCTTCACAAAATCACCCCAGAATCACTCGTTGATGAGTTGTATTGCAACAAATGTTCCTTAGATTATTTTGGATGGTGTCAACTCTATTTTAAGAGTGGAATAACTCATATGAATCCCATATATAATTAGAAAACTAGTTCTTGAGAAATAGAGGAAAAGAAACATAAATCAATGTCTTCAAACAACAATTTACCTTCTAGTTGGCTTAGCAAGAATTTATGGCTTGAAATCTCATAATTTTTGACGTTGTTCTTCTTGTGTTCTCTTGTGGGATGAATTGGGAGAGAAAGAAAGTTAGAATTTGACTAAAGAGTGAAACGTGAGAACTGGTCGTCTCTTTATAGTGTGGCATTAGTTTAGAGTTAGGATAGTTTTAGGACGCTTTGAGAAATAGGACCTAGTTTATCTAGTGACTCTTTGATATTATCTCTCATATATCGTCATCTTAATTTAAATTCATCACCCTTATCTCTTAATGGGGCGTGAGGAAACCATTGGATACGTATAACATCAAGTCTCATGCATTAAAAGAGAAAATCATGTTTTTTTCATGCATGCTTCGTATTATCGCGATAATGAATCTAATTACCACAATATTCAGAACCTTTTTTTTGGAGTACTACATGAACTAAGGTTGAGCAAATGGTGAGTCTGAAATAGACAAGTAGATGTGTATCGCGTCCCTTTGCAAAAGTGGGGGTAAGATGAGGTATTCATCGAGTTTTGCGAAAGCTTCCACACATTCCTCATTCCAAACAAGTGACTTCTTATTCATAATTTTAAAAATAGAAAACAATTATCAAGTAATCAAGACACTAAATGGTTCAATGTAGCCATGCACCCTGTCAACTGTTGGACCTCCTTCAATGTTCAAGGAGACTCCATATCTAATATGGCCATGATCTTGTTCGAGTTATCTTCTACACCTCCCTATTTCACCATAAATCTTATAAATTTGTCTGCCTTTACACTAAATGTGTTCAACCTCATATTATAGTTTCAGATGACCTAGGAGACCTCATGGAGGCTTGAGGATGAGCAGGTGAAGTCGTACTCTTGATAGGCATGTCATCAACAACATATACCTGCATGTTGTGGTTGATTTTGTCTTCAAACACCCAATTAACCAATCATTGGTTGGTTGCGCTTGCATTCTTCATGGCCCTGTAGCAATAGAAACCTTAGTTAATGATGAATGAGGTCTCCTCCTCATATTCCTAACACATCTTGATCTGATTATATCAAAAGTAAGCATCCATAAAGCTCAAGATCTCATGTCCTACCATCACATCTAGCACCTGATCGATTATCTAGAGAGTGAAGTTGTTATTGGGGCATGCCTTGTGGAGAATGGTAAAGTCAACACAAGTTCTTCACTTCCAGTTTGATTTTCTACGATCCCTATGCTGGCGAGCCAATCCAGGCAAGTTACTTTTCAAGTGAATCCAACTTGTAATAGCTTGTCAAATTCTTCCCTTAGGGCCCATGCTTTATCAATGTTTAGTGCCCTTCTCTAATGTCCAATTAGGACCATGGATACGCAAGCAATGACGCAATGAACTATTACTTCAAGTGAGATGCTGGGCATATCCTTGTGATACCGTGCGAGATATCTTTGAATTCTTTTAGGGCCTCCAACATTAGATACTTGAGGTCGGTCTCCAAAGCTGTACCCACGTTGATGTTCTTTGTCGAGTCTTTTGCTATTTGCACCTCCTTCCATTTGTCTTCAGTTTCCATTCTTGAGGCTTCCTCTCTAGGGTCAAGATCACCCTCGAACCTTTCTCCTGTTTGTCTGAGCTCTTCCATCATCAAGTTGCCACTAACATCGACTTTTTGTTTTCTTCAAAGAGTTGTCATGAAACATTCTCTCAATTCCTATGGGCTTCTTAATACTAATCGTACCCACCTTTCGGTAGGGAACTTGAAGGCTAGCTGATGAATGGAGACCACAACCCTTAAGTAGAGGAGGGGTCTACCAATTGTACCTAGATTCTCTTTTGATGACAAGAAAGTTTATTGTGGTTGTAACCTTGTGCTCTTCCTCACCAAGTACTATGGGGGAGCATAATTCTTTCCTCTGGCATAATCTTGTAACCTATGAAATTGAGAAAACGTATGTCAATGGGGAGAATTGCTCTTTCTTGAATTCGAGCTTCTTAAATGTCGCCCAATAGAGTATGTTGGTTGAGCTCCCATTATCAACTAAGATGAGATGTATTTTGTAGTTAGCAATCTCCATGGCGACCACTAGTGCATCATTCTGAAGGTGAGAAACACTTCTTGCCTCTTTGGAGAAGGATATGATGAAGTCCCTCTTTCTTTGCGTTTTTGGTCAGAACTTGGGTAGAGCAGGCTCACATACTTCTCTCATGTAAGATTTAATGTAATACTCCACCTCTCGATAGCCTTTTTAGAGGGCACAATTACAAGATTGCCCTCGCTCAATAATTATAAGTATGATAAGATAAAACATGTAAAAGAACACATATGGGCTTCTCGAGAGACGGGACATCACTATATCTTTCTGTATCTATGTTTGTCATTGCAATATCTTCCCTGGTCACAACAAGTCATAAAACCTCAATATTTTTTTTATCGAAATTTCTTGAATATGACAAAATTCTCAAATTTCACAAAACAACTTAAACTTTTATATAATATAGGCCAAATGAAGCTTTCAAATAAAACATAACTCAAATAAGATTCAATAGGTTTAATGACCTATGTAAATCCATAAAATAAGTTTAAAACTAAAAGAGTAAAATAGTGCCAACATGCCCAACAAAAAAACTACTTGAATAATAAAGTAAATGCTAAAAAGAGAGCTCCCATGAGTTCACGCAGACCTCTACTTAATGAGTACCTCAAAAGTTAGAAAAGGGGTAAGCTCAAAAAGTCCAGTGGATCATTTCAAATATTTAAATCACTATCTCAAGCAAACAAGACACACATGTCACGCATTTCCATAGATTAGGTGTTTCAAGCAATTTATTATTTATTACTTGACGTTAAGACCAAAAGGAATTTCCTTAGTGTTCTACATTTAGAGAGTGAGATCTATTTTGGACACTCAAACGCATCTCATCAATCAGGGAAGTAGGGTCTATTTTGGACACCCAGTTCTATCTCAAATAATCTCATCAAAATCATTAATCAAATTATGGTTGAGGCCACATCTACGGTTGAAACACTTAAGATGACACCCATTGGTACGTCATCGTGTTGGTACATGATTAAATCTTTATTAATGTTTCTTTAGTAATATTTCATAATCATGGTATGGCAAAATCAAGTATACGATTCAAAGAATTCATGATAGTCTATTCATTCAGGTCATCAAAAATATTACTCACATGATAATAGTTAATTCACATGACATTAGCCATTACATAAAACCATTTACTTCATCATTTGATAGTATTTATTCCAATCACATTCCTAACTATCAACCATACATGCACATTTTATTCAAATTGAAATAATAATTTAAAATTCAAAAATCACAATCACCTGTTCTGAAGTCTGAAAATCTCAAAATCTGCACCGCCTTAGGATTTACTGGAGATATTGCCTTAAATCAAATAAAATAAATTTCTCAGTAATCTATGGTAACTTTAAAATGTTAAAACTTCTTTTTTCTATTCTTATAATTTATTACAATTATTTTATTTAATAGAGCGCTGCCCCTATTTCAGTGCACTATCTTTTGTTCTGTTGCAATCACCCTAAGTTCCATTGTGAACTCAACCAATATTATCTTTTCTTCCTAAAAGTCATTATAACTGATTTTTGTTGAACATACTATAATTAATTTTATTACTAAAAATTTAAATAAAAATATCATGCGTATTTTGCATGATAATTGGATTTAGTAACTATTATTCACATCTACAACCTTTTTATATGTGTACTAACTTTTTTTTAAAAAAATTTTATTATTTAATTTCTAGCAAGTTAAAACTCTAATTTTTTGACCAAAGATTTTTATTTTTCTATTTTCATAATTTATATTTATTATTGTCAATTTCCTACCTTAATGCCCTAATGACTTCATTTTTCAACCCATTAGGCTATAACCTATTAATATAACTTATTATTTTATTTTTAACTTATTTTTTTATAGAATTTTCAGCAACTTAATTTTCTGGAAAACTTTTCTAAATTAATGGTTTATTGTTATTTTTTTTTCACAATTACTTAAACTACGTTATTTTCTATTCTATTTTGAGCATACACTATGCACCACTAGTGTATAATTTTTATTTCTTCACATTAATTTTCATTCTAACCTAGTTAAATTTAATCATAATTTCCAGCAACCTAAATTTTAGAATTTATTTCTAATTATGTATAAAAATGACAATATTTTTACAATAGATCAATATTACATACAGTCATAGTGATACTTTCACACTAAATTAATTTACTAACTTGATTGCACTACAAAAATGTATTTCTATTAAAATATTGTTATAAAATGACTTTTGTTAAATTTTGACAAAAATTACTCATAATCTTGTTTGAATTCCTTCACTTGTGGTTGTCTACAAATTCCTTCCTATACCCAAGATTTTCAACTATGCGATACTATCGTCCTACCTTTTTTATTTGACATCAAGAACTTATGAAATCAAGTTCTGAAACCTTAACAATGGTGCGGCAGAAGAAATAGAAAACTTGCCAAAATTTCAAAGAAAATGGGAAAGTTTAAGATGGTAATTTGAGGAATGGTTTTTACATTGGATTTTCTCTTTGCCATTTTGCTAATTTCTTGCCACTTCTCCTCTTTGTTCAACATGCATTTGCCCCCTCTTGTTTGGGGTAGCTTAGTGCTCAAGGTTCCCACTCAAACAAGAGAGAAAATCAACTAAAAAATCTTGTTTGCCACTATCTTGCAGATTGCCACGATAATGGTGGCTATTATAATAGTAATTTAATGGCCCTAGCCCTAAAACATGTCCTGGCACCCTGGTTACCACTGGAGTTCCCCACATTGTCACAATAACACGCATGGGTCCCTTTGTTTATTTTTGTTTTTCCACCTAAGGTTACCACATTTCAAATCCAATGTTTTCTGATAAAATGTCATGCATTCTATTTTATACAATTAGATTGTTTTTTATTTAAAATTGAGGGTCGTTACACAGGAGTTGCAATATGTCGCTTTGATGGGAATGACCTTGCAATCTTCTCAAAGATTGCTTGCATCGACACAAGCAACGCATCCCCAACTCCACCATCCTTGGATCTTGGGGAACGTTAGACAGGCAAGATAACGACCTTGTCATGCTCTACTTCCTTTTTTCATTTTAGGAATTTCGAAGATCTTTCGGTTGAAGTTCCTTCTGAGTTCTTTGGGTAGATTAGGCTGATCCCACTTATTGGGGTTTTGAGCATGTACTCGAGCTTTTTTGGTCAATATTGTCCATCACATTTTGTTGCGACTAAGGTTGACGTGGTTGTTCATGTTGGAAGATGGTTGGGAGCATGTGAGCAAGGTTTGCTGCTGCTCCATCATTATATATCCTTTCTACAATTTTCTCCAAAACATTAATTCTCACTAATCTTTGAGCAAGAACTCTTCTTTCTTGTTGCTGACCTTCCACGCTGTGGATGACCCTTCACTTGAGATAACCATCAAATTTTCAGCGATCGGACATTGTTGGTGTTGAGGATCATCTTTGCAATTGAGTTTGAAGGAAAGATGATAAGGTCCTTGTAGATGATGCTAATCATTATTACAAAAATTGACCAACGAGTAAGAATGAGGCGAAAATGAGATGAAGATTGAGAATGAGGGAAGAACCACAAAAAAAAAAGAAAAAAAAAAACCTTTTTATTACTATTGTGCTAAATGAATGTATAACTCTCACAATTGCATGAATTGCAATCAAGTAATTAAGCGATGAATGAAATATTGTTTTCATGATACTTGGGTGATGATTTGCCTATGAAAATCAACTCTACTACAATTTGGAAATGAGAGCAAATTCAAATAAAATAAATGTATTAAGGAAACTAATTGAGATTAAATGCAAAAAGAACTAAAACTAATAACTACAGCAAACTTAAATGGATAAATTGGGAAATAGTTAATCAAAATTGGTCAAGGTTGTCAAATCACCTTAGGCTAGAATATTTGTATTGCTACAACATGTTGCTATAGCACTGTAGTTAGCAATTTATCATGTTAACTAAAATCCCTTACAATTGCATATGCATCTTCTGAGTAATATATGACTTGAATTCTTTCACTTCATCTAATATATTCCTATGCCAAATTCAAATTAAGGGCACCCATGATGTTCGAATTTCAATGTGTTATATGGGGCATTGACATATTCCTATATCTATGTTAAATTCATAACCAAAATTATGAGTTCATGAAACTTGTATCATTCAAGTGAGTTTCATTAATTTCAACCTTTTTAGAATTAAAATCAATTGTGATAATTGCGATTGGTGATCAAGCAACAACTAGAATTGAATTTAAAACAACTTGAATGAACAAGATGAATCACTACCATTCATAACAACCCCAACCTCAAGTTTTTATTCCATGGTTAAAATTACAAAACCAATAAAAATATACAGAACTTTCACCATTCTCATGAATTAAACAACCAAGGTCAGAAGAATAAAAAATAGAGAGAAAAAGAACAGCAAAATAGAAAATGAAGTTGATGATGGATTCCTCCTTTGCAAGTTCCTCTTCAAATTTCGTCCAACTTCCTTTCCCTTTTTTTTTTGTTCTGCTCATCTTTTCTTCTTTGCTACAAGTCCTCCTCTTGCTCCCTCAATGTTCTCTTTTTAGCCCCCTTCTTTCAACTAGCCAATTTCTCTCTCCTTCAACTGACTATGTCTCCTCTTTTTGGGATCCCAAACTTCTTTGTGTCCTTGCACACTTTAGTTTTCTTTTCAATGGTTGTTGTTGTTCTAAGATGATTCTCTTACTTCTTTATCCAACTCATGTCATTTGATAGCTAAAGTGCAAAATTTGCCACATTTGCATTTCCTTTCTTGGGGACGTTGTAGCATCATTGTAGCAAAGGCATCTTCTAAAATATTGTATCATATAAACAAGGATTCCAACAATTCTTTCAACCTTCCAATAACATATAAGAGAAAAAAACCCAAAGAACCATAAACTTGATTTAAAATAATAGAATTATGTAGTAATAACCTAAGCACAAAAAATAACACTAAAAAGAATATAAAGGCGATGTTATTTATAAT
>JAJIYU010006969.1:0-19841 GCA_030144865.1 Tinospora cordifolia | reverse complement strand
CCTATCTACCTTAGTTGTTTTTTTGTAGAAAATCCAGCTAAGGTTCCCTTCTTCTATGCCCTTTAGGAAAACCAGAAACTTCAAGAATGTAGAAAAAATCTAAAATCCTAACTTCTCTTTAAAAATCACTCAAGAACACAAGAGGATGAGAAGAAGTTGCCAAGAAGAGGGCCAGAACAAGTAAAGACGGAAGTGTTAACTCTTTACTTTGAGATAAAGAATAAGTGGGCACAAGGGGGGATTTATATAGATTTTTCAAGACACAAGGGGCCCATGGTTTTGGAAACTTTGATTAGGGTTTCCCCTCATGTGTGACAGCTAGGTTTGCACACAAATTAGAAGGGGACAACTAGTGTTTGAAGTTCAAGAATATGATGGTAATCCTCACGCTTGGCGCCAAGATAGTGTGTTTTTGGGTTTTCGAACTTTCTTATTCTTATTTTTTTGGTTTCTTCTTGTGCGTTACAGCTAGGGTTCCCTTGTGAACATGGATTAAACTTTTAAAAACTTCTAATTAGGTTTCTTCATATTTGTGCATCCTCATACTCACACATGTGGCCGATTTTGGGGTGTATGGGCTATGGGCGCACTTGATCATTTGTGGGTGCTCATGCATTTATGGGTCCACATGAATTTAATAAAAAATCATATCTCCTTATATAATAAGAATTTAGGACTTTAATTTATATTTTTGTGTTCATAACACTAATACATATTTCTAAACCATTTTTTGACAATGGTGATCTTCATTTCATTTAGTTTCCTAGTTTGGACTTCACTGAAGGGTATTAGGCAAATAAAAAACCAATTCTTGACCAATTTCGCGTATTTTTTGATATATTGTCTAGTTGATTAGTTTGTGTCATCTCATGAGATTTTAGGTCATTCTGAGGTCCAAAGGGTCACTAAATGACGATATTTGACGTGCTAAATTTGCTATTCAAACGGACCTAATTTCATTTCTTACCCCAATTTCATCAAATTGATATTGCATTTCTCATTTTATTAAGTACATGATTTTTCAAGGTATGACAACCTACCCTCCTTAGAAAAAGTTTTGCCCTCAAAATCTGTACATCATTAAGGATTCCTAGTTAACAGATGAAGATATTTTGTCTTCATTTTGCTTTCTAGCTCTCAGGTAGCGTCTTCTACCTCGTGATGTTTCCACAATACTTTAACTAAGGGAATATCCTTAGTCCTTAGGCTCTGCACTTTGTGGTCAAGGATTCTAACAGTCGTTTCCTTGTAAGTAGCATCATTCTGAGGGTTCACTTCCTTCCATTGTATGATGTGAGAAGGATCTGGTTCATACTTTTTCAATATTGATACGTGGAATACGTTAGGAGTTGAGGGCATATGATTGGATAGGTCCAACTCATAAGCACATTTTCCAATGCTTTTAAGTATTTCAAAGTGTCTGACAAATCTTAGCGATAACATCCCTTTGAACCCGAACCTCTTGATGCCCTATTGAGGATCTTAGAAACACTTTGTCCTACATAACTCTAGTGGTCTCATTCTTTTGTCAACATAGCTCTTTTGACGACTTTGAGCTGTAATTAACGTCTTCTAGATTAGTTTGACTTGGTTGTTCATTTCTTCCACAAAATTTGGCCCAGACAACACATGGCCTTCAAGCTGATCCTAATAGGTAGGTGATCTGTAAGGTCTTTTGTAAAGAGCCTCGAATGGAGCCATCTTAATACTTGCTTGATAACTTTTGTTATAGGCAAACTCTCTGCCGAATGCAAGTACTTACTCCAAGTTCCTTTAAAGTTTAGAACATATGATCTCAACATATCCTCCAAGGTCTAGATGACTCTGTCAGACTACCCATCTGTCTAGGGATGAAAAGCAGTACTTATGGTGAGTTTAGTGCCCAACTCCTTTTGTAGACTCTGTTAGAAGTGAGATTTGAAGCGAGAGTCTATGTCAGATACAATCTTCTTAGGTACACCATGAAATCTTACTATCTCCTTCACATAGAGTTCTCCCAACTTACTGACTTGGTTTGTGGATTTGATTAGCAGGAAATGAGCCGCTTTAGTGTTTTGCTTTCACTTACTAATAGGTTAAGTACTAGGCAGCACTCTTAGCCACATCCCTCTTCATTCCTCTCCACTAATAAGTCTTTACTAGGTTTTGATACTTATTGTCTCCACCTGAATGCATTGTACACTTGGTCTAATGAACCTCATCTAGTATGGTCTGCTTACTCTATCTATTCTGAGGTACGCAAACTCTCTCTTCAAGACTTAAGATATTCTCAGCATCTAACCTAAAGTCAGAATGCTTCCCCTGTTCAACTCCTTCTATCAAACCTACAAGCCACTTGTCTTGCCTCTATTCCTCCCTGATCTGATGTAGTAGATCCGGTTGGCTAGACATGTTGTAGAGGTAAGCTTGCATGTCATTAGAGGTTATCCCCAACTTCAAGTCTTCGATCAACTAGTACATCTAGCCCTTTTGTTGCTCCTGTTTGTTAAACTTTCTACTCGAAGCATCGACCACTACATTGGCCTTCCCCAGATGATAGTGTAGTTGGAAATCATAGTATTTCAAGAACTCCATCCATCTACGTTGCCCGAGGTTCAACTCTTTCTGAGTATAGATGTACTTCAAGCTCTTATGATTTGAAAACAGATCACATTTCTCACTATAGAGGTAGTGTCTCTAGATCTTTAGGGAGAATACAATAGCCGCTAATTCTAGGTCGTGAGTAGGGTAATTCTTGTCATAGACTTTTAGATGTCGTGAGGCGTAAGTGACTCCTTGTCTCTCTTGCATCAACACTACTCCAAGTCCACTTAGCAAAGTATCAGTATAGAGGGTATAGGGATCACCATGAGTTGGAATGACTAGGACAGGGGTCGTAGTCAATCTCTTATTCAGTTCTTGGAATGATTGTTAACACTTCTCATCCCACTCGAACTTAACTTCCTTCCTGGTTAGCTTTGCCATAAGCTATGCTAGTTTAGAGAAATCTTATATGAACCTTCTGTAGTATCCAGGCAGGCCTAAGAAACTCGTAATCTTTGCAATTGTCTTAGGTTGCTTCCAATCAATGATACCTTCCACCTTCTTCGTGTCTACAGAGATGCCTTTTGTTGATACTACGTGACCAAAGAACTTGACTGTTTTCATCCAGAACTCACACTTGCTAAACATGGCATATAATTGATGGCTCCTAAGGATCTCCAACACTATCTGCAAGTGTTCTGAGTGTTCAGCCTCTAACATGGAGTAAATTAGTATGTCATCTACAAATACCACCATATACTGCTCAAGACATTGTCTGAATACTCGGTTCATCAAATCCATGAAGGCCACTACGCTTTGGTTAAACCAAAAGGGCATCACTGTGAACTCAAAGTGTCCTTATCTTGTTTTGAAGGCAGTCTTGTGTATGTTAGACTCCTTGATTCTCAACTAGTGATATCTTGACCTAAGATCAATCTTTGAGAAATGAGTGGCTTCTCTCAATTGATTAAATAGGTCATCAATCCTTGGCAAAAGATACTTATTCTTCATTGTAACTTGGTTCAACTTCCAATAATCGACACAAAGTCTCATAGAACCATCCTTCTTTTTTACAAACAAAATCAAAGCTCCCTAGGGTGATTCACTTGGCCTAATGAATCCTTTTTCCCAAAGCTAGTCGAGTTGAGACTTCAAGTCGATCAGTTCTATTAGTGTCATTATATAAGGAGGTATGGCTATAGGGTTGGTTCCCGGGTGGAGTTCAATCTTGAACTCTAATTCTCTAGCAGGTGGTAGTCTAGGTAAGTCATCTAGGAACACATCCTCATACTCACTAACCACTGCTAGGTGTTGTATCCTCTTCAACTCAACAGGTACTCCTTCAGAGAGTTCCTCGAACTCATTTTTCTACCTTACATAGTTCATCATAGCTATGATTGGACTCCTCGGTAGTCTTCGCATATTTCTGTTGATTCTATAAGTCTCCCGCAAAGGTAGGGTTATGATTACTCATATTTTAGGACAATCTATTTTGGTTTGGTGCTGGTCTAACCGATCTATCCCCAAGATTACACCATAGCCATAAAAAGATAAGGTACATAAATCAACTGTTAAGAACTAATTCCCGAACTTTAGGTCACAACTACACATTCCTTTTGAAGTCATAGTCCTCCCTATTGGTGTTGGCAGACTCAAAGTAATGGGTAGTATTTTTGTCATAAGTTGTAACCTATTAGCTAGTTCATCAGAGATAAAAGACTTAGAAGCACCTGAGTCAAATAGTAGTTTCACAGCAACATTAAACAAAGGAACTGTACCTTCCATTACAAGGCCATGGTCTTCCTGAGCCTCAACAGTAGACATTCTGGCATAGTTTGCCCATGACCCTAGTTTTTTCCCTGATTGGCATTCCACTATTGTTGCCTCCCCTGAGCACAACTTTTCTAACCCCCTCCCTCTAGTGTTTCTTGTTGAGGTGTAACACCCCAACCCCCTTATCTTTTAAACAGTGTACATTGCCATCGTTCTCTTGACAATGAACTTAACAAAACGGCGGGTCGGGCCGGTGCTACATTACAAGCGACACACACTTGTTCTTTTCTTTTCAATATCTCGTGCCTTTGTACAAGGTTCAAGAATACAAAACTTTCAATAAAAATCAAGGCAAATTAAAAGAAATAAAGAAATTCAAACTATTTTATTCATAATAGAAATTGAGAGTACTAAACTCTTTAAAAAATAACTATTTGTTATAGCGGAAGTCTTCAAAATACTTTTCAGTAGAAAAACATAAAAACTTTGGGCAACATGCCCTAAAAATTCAAAAAAATATAATATTGTAGACACTTTCTAAGAACTATCTATAATCAACTGCTGCATAGGTTCATATTCCTGAAAAATAAGAAAGGAAGAGTGAACACATCACCTAGTGGATCCTTTTCAAACAACTATCTTTCATATTAAAACTCATAACACATTAATAATTCAGACACTTGCATACATTAGGCCTTTCAAACAACATTTTTGTTTAAAGTTGAGATTTTAGACCAAAAAGCTTTTTAAGCCCTTGCTGTTCTTAACAAAGTACCTCCTTAGAGTGAAATATAGCTCTTCTTAGCCAATTTCATTGGACTATTGGACTTCAAGGAAACTTACCCACCAACCAAGTATTTTGGTCTTAAAACCATATGAACTAATCATATGAAAAGAACATCCATAGTGTCGACATGACCACTATGATGGTATGTGGTTATTATCTCCATCATCTTTGATTAATTCTCATATCATGATCTCATAAAATAAACTTCAAAATATGAAATCAAACTAAGATTCAGAATATACCCAGCCAATTCATGATACACTCATAAAACATGCATCATACTTTAATTTAAAAGCCTAAGCATGATACTAACAGGCCATGGATGATATGATTGCTCAAACATGAATCAAAACTGAAATACTGAAATAAACATTTAAAATTCTAGAACTAATATTCAAAATCTTTGAATTGAGTGAAAAACACAACAATGAGCATGCCATGAATTCAAATAAGAACAGAATAGTGTTCTAGAAATCACTTCCACCTTGTGACGCTTTCTTCTGAAATTTCGGCAGCAATTCCCCCCGCGTACTAGTGCCAATAAAGATTGCCCAATTTAATTTCCCAATTCGAGAGCTTCTCACACACACAAGAACTGAAGATGGAAAAGGTGCCAAGAAGAAGGCTTTGAGAAAGCAAGAGGAGCATTCAACCCTTATTCTTTGGAATAAATGAAATTATGAGCCTACGGGGGTTTATATAGGTTTTCCATGAGAAGAAAATAGAAAGTTTTGAGTTGTTCTTGGAGTAAAACACCTAATTAGTCTACAATTTAGTACTTTTTACTTTAGAAATATTTTTTGGAATTTAGAAACTATTTTTCAAAATTTTTGAATTTTTTTTCGTATTTTTCATTATTTTTCAAAAATTTTCGTTTAATTTTTTGGATCTGTTATTCTGGTCCTTGAGACGCGTTTGGGTTCCAACGGAGCTATTAGATTGATCTCGAATCAATCAATAGAAATTGGATTCTCGATCTCAACTGTTGGATTTCCTCGAGCGCATCAACGATCGCAATCTAATCAAAATAACTTTGATTTGGACCGTTCGATGATCCTCGAGCGTAGCACTGTTCGCGATTATATAAGACGGCTTTGATCTGGTCTGTTTGATGGTCCTCGAGCGCGGTATTGTTCACGATCTCTCAACGTGGCTTCGATCTCGACCGTTGATTATCCTCGATCACGGTGTGCGAATCTAATTTTGCGATCAACGAATCCCATCCTGTCCGCATGATCGTCCTCGAGTCATGTACTTGGATCTCTGGTCATTCGATCATGACGATCCAGTGTTCTCGTGCGTATATGCGATTTTGATCGTGGCCGTCAGATCATGATTTAGATTCCAGATCTACGGTTCACATTATTTTGAGTTTATTTTTTATTTTTCAACTAAATTTCTTGCTTTCTTTTCGGATTTTTGCCAAATCTCGATCTCGATTGACTTTGTAATCCTGTTTTCATCAAAAATTGCACATATCCTTATATTTTTGGCTATGATATCCCATAATATACATTATATTCATATATTTTCTCCCCAAAAATCCACTAAATTGATTTTTATCCCTCATTTGGGTAACTAGGACTTGCCAAAATTCTCATTCATCAATTCTATATAATTTTCTAAGTAAACAATTTAATTTTCATATGAATTTTTCGAGATGTTACATGAGGAGCCTGAGCAAGAGTAGTCAAGCAATCCCTAGCAAGACGACCCTTCTATCTACACACATAACACAGCTCTAGCCTCTTGGTATGTTCCTTACACTCATTCGTGGTCTGCCCCTGTTTTTGTGGCACTTTTCCAACATTCTTGCTTTCTTCTGTGATCTGTGATCTTTTTCATTCCTAGAACTTTTATTCTTTCCCCTCATCCACTGTTCCAGGTTGTTTTTATTATTCTAGAGTTTGGGCCTTTTCCACAACATCTTTATATGTCTTTAGGCCAGAGTCTTTACTATGTTTCGAATCTCCATCTTGAGACCTTTGTGAATCGACTGGCCTTCATTTTTTCCTCCCTAATTAGATTTGGTGCGAATTTGGCCAGTTCAGTGAACTTTCTTTCATAATCAGCTACAGTCATCTCTCTTGGGTTCAACTAGACGAAATCTTCTTGTAGCTTGCTCAAGGTTGCCTCTGAAAAGAACTTTTTCATAAAAGATCTCCGTAAATTTCTCCTAGTTTATAGCATCAACATTTGCGTTAGGGTCCATCTTCATCATACACCACCAACTTCTAGTTGGTTCTTTAAAGGGGTGTGTGACTAGTGCCACCCTTCTTGACCTAGTCACCCTTAACACATTTAGATGTTCCTCCATCTCTTGATACCACAGGTCAACTGTGATATAGTCAGTTGTTCCTTCAAAATGCGAAGAGCGAAGCTTATATAGCTCCATCAACATCTTCCTTTGTTTCTCATCATCCTAACCTCCCTACTCCACTGACATTCGGGAGCTAGGGCAACAGGTGCTAGCTGCTGAACCTGGACAGGTTTAGGCACTTGAGGTTGAGGAACTGCTTGAGGGAGTATCTGGGGTAGAACACTCAACAATTGATCCATAACCCTCTGAACAACTTCATTCATCATATTCTCCATGCCAGCAAGTATTTCTTGATCCCTCTGCTCTATTTCATTAGAAGTGGTGGATCGAGTAGCGTACCTTCTTGTTCTAGCAATTGTCCAAAAATCAAGTAGATTGTCAGTATTTGCTTTGTCAAATATTCGTACTATCATGACTCTAGATTTGGTCTCTAGGCTCTCGATTTGTTTAGTGACCTAATAGTTTATGTTTTTATGTTCCTTTTTATTTTTGAGTACAAGATTTAGTTTCATATGACATACATATAAACAAATTAAGCGTGTTTTTCAAACAATTATATAATCAAGCAATTTCACGCTAGCATAACAAAATTTTCAGGTTTCATCTAAGCTTCTTGGTTCAAGTGCCCCATACCACCCTACCCTTTCCACTTACACTTTCACTTAGAAATTTGCCACACCCAAAAAATTTCGCAAATGTCTTGATAAATGAGGTTTCCTGAGCCCACTATACTTGACCATCCTTGTAACAACCCATGACCACTGCCACCAGGACCCACACCCACGTTATGGCACATCATGGCTCGTCATGGCATTGTTACTCACAAGGTATTGTCCCCGCTCCTAAGGGTTTGCTTCGCCTCCGTTGGATTCGAACCTTGATTCTAGGGGTTAAATATAGAGTTTTGTGAATTCTTACTGCCAGTGATCCATGACGTGTTTTTTATTGTCACAGATTGTAATGAGCCATGACGTGCCATGACATGGCACGAGCCATGACATGCCATGACGTAGGTGTGGGTCTTGGTGGTGGTGGCGGTGGGTTGTTATAATAAAAAGGCGCCTTTTTATTGTCACACCACATAGGTCGGACACACTGCACACCCTGGACACAATGTGGATGTGGTGACTCACCAGGTAGCGTGCCCAACCCTTGGGGTTTTCTTTTGCCTCCGCAGAGATTTGAACCTGGGACTCGAAGCTTAAGTACCTAGATTTCACGAACTCTGCTACCATTGAATAATCCCACATTCTTTGATCATAAAGTTGGATTACGTAACACCCCAACCCCCACATTCTTTGAGTATTGGACATGAAGTTGAAATGAAGTTGGATTATGTAACACCCTGGTCGTTACCTAGGTGCACTTATTCATTCCACCTAGATTTATGATCATTTAATTGCACTAATCATAAAGTTGGATTATGTAATACCCCAACACCCACATTCTTTGAGTATTGGACATAACCACCATTCTTTGACAGTGGACTAACCATTTGGCGAGTTGGATCCATGTTACTTTACAAGTGACACACACTTAACTTTCTATGTCTATTATCCCATTCCTCAATGCAAATTAAGAATACATAATCCAACTTCAATTGAACAAGGCCACATTGTAAAAGACAAAGGAAATACTAGTCTTTATTAATTCATAAAATGAAAAAGTACATAACTTTTAATTAAAAATAATTTTGGCGGAATCAAAACTTGGCAACATACCTACATAGAAACTTTCCAAAAATATTAAGAAAAACGTCTCTTAACCAAAATCTGTGGCATGATCAACTTCCTTAAAATATAAGAGAGGAAGGGGTGAGCACAAAACTCAGTGAATCTTTTTTAAACAACCATTTTTCAAATTAAAACTAATAACACATTCATATTTCAAACACTTGCATACATTAGGCGTTTCAAGCATCCATTTATTTAAAGTTGCGACTTTAGACCATAAGGGTTTTTAAGCCCTTGATGTTCTTAACAAAGTACCTCCTTAGAGTGAAATATAGGTTTTCTTAGCCAATTTCATTGGACTATTAGAACTTAGGGGACTTTATCCACCAACCAAGTACTTTGGTCATAAAACCATATGAACTAATCATATGAAAAGAACATCCACAACAATCACCGTCTTCTTTTGTTAAATCTTATATCCTTGAATCATCAAATAAACTTCAGAACATGGAACTAAGATAAATAAAATTTAGAATATGAACAATTTGAAAATGAAATCATGAAACAACCATAATCATGCATCATAAGACATACAAACAATGAACATGCAAGTAATTCGAATAAAAAAAGGGGTGTTCTAAAAATCACTTCCACCTTGGGATGTATTTTCTCAAAAGTCCAGCAAAGCTCCCAACATCTTTAATACTTCCAAATGCTAATAAAACAACTCTCTACTAGCTTCCAAATTCTGGAACTAAAAACCTTTCACCTATGCACAAAAGAAAATGAAAAGAAAAGAAGAAGAAGAAGTTTGAGAGCACTATTGTGAGGATCTCTCTTGTTCTTGGAATGAGTGATTGTGAGCAACTTATAGGGGTTTATATAGGAGCTCATGAGCTTATGGGACGTCCTTGGGCAGCATGGGCAGCTTCCCACTTTTGAGCAAGTTTCCAAACACCAAAAGAGAAATATGGCAAGTTTGCACAAGGATCACTAAACTTGCCAATTTTCTTATGAGACATGATTTGGTTCTTCATTAAATTTCTTAATTAATATCAAGGAGCACTTTTAGACTTAGAATAATGCTAATATCACTATGGGATGGCCCAAGTTTGATCAGATCATGCTCATATAACATTCTTATGTGGATTCATAACTTGTTCATCACACAACTCATATGGGAAACTTTCTTATTTTCTATTCTTGGATGCCAAGAATGGGGAGTATGCTATCAGCCTTGAGAGAGCACTAGATCATGGTCTTAGGAATCCAATGTTGGCTCATTAAAACATTCCAATCAATCTTGCATGAGGGTTGGTGCACCACATGGTTTCTTCCCTTGAGTTGACGCCAAAAGAGAAGGAAAGCTTATAATTTTGGAACAGTGTTGACAGCAAGGAACGACTAGGGTTTGGCTGTAATTAGACATTTAACACATCTAATTTGGTTTCTCACATGTGCATGGCTGGTACATTATTGGGTTATGTGAGTGCATACTTGATCAGTCTCTTTGGTTCATGGGATCGTTTTGTTTTGATTCCTAATCATGGGAGATGCCCCATATATGTGAGTGCACTGAATCATTTAAATGGACATAGGATCATTTTACATAGATTCAAATAAAGGAACATCCCATGGAGTTTTGGGTAGGGTGAGGGTACACTCGATCACGATGTTTTACCCATGTGACTTGCACATGTTAGGGTGTATGTTTATGTCGTGACGACCTCATTACAACTCATGGGTTCATAAAAATTCGACAAATATTAATATCTTATTATTCATAAAGAACTATGATTTATAACCTATATTTTTTGAATCACATGAAAAAATTAAGAATTTCAATCTATGGTTTGGCAAAATTGGTTTTCATTTACTTTCCTTATTTAGTACCCACTGAAGGCACTATGAAATGAAAACTCAAATCTTGGTCAATTGTTTTAATTTTTGGATATGATGTGAATTTTATTAATTTGTGTCATCCTGTTTCGTTTTGGGTCATTTCGATTCTTCAAAGTACCCTAAATGACAATTATTTCTAATTTGGACCCCTTGAAGGGCGTTTGACAAATGAAATTCGTAATATTGACTAATTGTTCTAATTTTCGAATATATTGTCCAATTAGTTGGTTCATGTTACCATACTTCATTTCAAGTTGATTGGGGTCCTTAAGGGTCACTAAATAAGAGTTTTAAAACCTGCTAAATGTAGCCCAGAAATGAGCCTAGTTTCATTTTGCACCCAATTGCACTAATTTGATGATAAATCTCATTTAATTGAATAACGAAAATTCGGGGTATTACAACATTCCCTCCTTAGAAAAATTTATTCCTTGCAATTTGTACATGATTAAGGATTTCTAGTGAATAGGTGTAGATACTTTGTCTTCATCACGTTTTCGAGGTCCCAGGTAGCTTCTTCTACCCCTTGATGTTTCCATAGCATCTTTACTAATGGGATATCCTTCATTCGTAGACTCTATACTTTATGGTCAAGGATTCTGTCTGGTGTTTCCCCGTAAGTAGCATCTTCTTGAAAATTCACTTCCTCCTAGTGGATGATATGAGAGGGGTTAGGTTTGTGTTTTATCCCATTTCCTTTAATGTCTAAGACACAAGAGCTCGACATAGACTCTAGCGTCTGGGTAACTCTCTCAGACTTACTGACTTGATCTAGATCCAGTTGGCAAAAATTAGCCACTTCAGTGACATGATCCGCAATTTCCCATATAGTGTATTCTCCCTAAGTCCTAGGGTATTCTCAGTATATGACCTAAGGTCACTGTGCATATCTTATTCAATTTTTTCTATTAGGCTTGTAAGCCATTCGTGTTGCGTTTGTTCACCCCCGATCTGATTGCAAAAGATTTGGTGGGCAAGACATTTTGTAGAGATAGGCTCATTTTTCATTTTAGGGTCATACCCAGCCTAAAGTTCTCAATCTATTTGAAGGTCAAAGTTTTTTTTTCCTCATATCGCCCATCCGTCTCAATGGACTAAACCACACGACAGGCCTTGTGTTATTACTAACACTTTCTATTTTGAACCTTCAAAATGTAACAACAAGGTTTCTTAAGGGAATAAATTTCATTGATTGAAAAGAATAGGTACAAAACCTTTTCAAAGCCTAAAACCCATAAATGTTAACATATAGCAATTTTAAATAAAGGGCTAATCAAATTCTCCTAATATATATATTTTTATACTAGGGTCTCTAAGGTAGGTTTTGATCTTCTTGAGCCTCAACAACAAACATTCTAGCCTAGTTCTACCTACGACCCTGATTCTACCCCTGGTTGGCATTCTGCTATTGTTTTCTGCCCTAAGAACGATCAATTTGACCTCTTCCTTGAGAATTTTATGGCTGAGGAGCCTGAGCTAGAGCAATCGAACAATTTCTTGCTATATGGCCTCTCTGCCTACACACATAGCACAACCCTTGTCTCTTTGCCTGCTCCCTTGAGTCATCCTTATTCTGCCCCTGTCTTTATGGTACATTCCCACCATTTTTACTTTTTTTGAGCCCCTTTATTATTTTCAGTCCCGGGCCTCTTATTCTTTCCCCGCAACCTTTGTTCTAAGTTGAGTTCTTGTTATAGAGTTAGGGCATTTTCTACGACATCCTTGTAAGTTTTTAGGCCCTAAAGTCTTCACTATCTTTTGGATCTCTATCTTTAGACCCTGTGCGAACTAGTTGGCCATCCTTTTCTCCTCCTTGGTTAGATCTGGTGAGAATTTGGCCAGTTCTGTGAACTTCCTTTCACATTCAGCTACAGTCATGTCCCTTTGATTTACTCGAATAAAGTCCTCCTGTAGCTTGCTCATGGTTCCTTCTGGAAAGAATTTTTCATAAAAGATCTTTGTGAAGATTTCCCAGCTCATGGCATCAACATCCGTATTAGGGTCCATCTTCATCATTTGCCACCAACTCCTAGCTGGTCTTTTGAAGTGGTGCGTGGCCAGTGCCACCCGTCTTGACCCATTTACCTTTAGTACATTGAGAATTTTCTCCATTTCTTGGTATCAGTGGTCTATCGAGATGCAGTTTATAGTACCATCAAATAAAGGAGGATGGAGCTTTTGTAGCTCTATTAGCATTTTCCTTTGTTTCTCGTCCTCCAATCCTTCCTGAGCCCTCTAATATTCGGGATCTTGGGCCATAGGTGCTAGCTGTTGGACCTGGGTAGGTTGAGGTACTTGAGGCTGTGGTCCACCTGAGGGATTATCTATGGAAGTGCCCTCAATAGTTGATCCAGCACCCTTTGCGACATCTCATTCATCATAGCCTCCATCCATGCCTCCATTCCAACAGGCAGTTCCTGTTCCCGTGGTTCGGTCTCATCAAAGGTGGTGGATCGAATAGCGTACCTTTTTGTTGTAGCCATTGTCTATAAATTTAACACCTTGTCAATATTTGCCTCATCAGATGTTCGTATTATCATGACTCTAAATTCATTTCTCTACGTTCTCAATTTATTTAGTGGCATAAAGGTTTTTCTTCTAGGTTCTTTACATGCATGGGTACAGGATTTGGTCTCAAAGTAATAAAACATACATATCACACAATCATACAATCATGCTAACACAACAGGGTTCCAAGCTTCCACCTAAGCTTTTAGGTTCAAGTTTCCCATACCACTCTACCCCTTCCACTTAGGCTTTCACCCAGAATAGAGTCGCACCCAAACAATTTCGCAATTGCTCGATAACTAAGGTTCCCGAGCCCACTATACTCCACTATCCCATACTAGCGAGCATAGAAAAACCCGTTCTACCAGAATTACTGATCATTCACCACACATGGTCCATCATTCCCCGAGTCCAGGCTTCCTCCATACCTCTGAATTCCTATGCATCCCGTACTACATAGAAACCGAAAGATACAGAAGCTTCCTGGTCTCATGTCCTAATCAAACAATTTTTTATTTTCACACAAGTTCCCCTCTCTAGCCTATGCCCTAGAGATTTATGTTTTTGATCCATTGTACTACCCATGGCTACACCACATTTCTACCTAGGGTCTTTCTCTAGACTTAGAGTTCAATATGGTTGATTCACAACCTCTGTCTAGTCAATATACCACATTTGGCATCTTTTTCGACTTCTATTCACTTTCTTGCCCTAATTTGCCACCTTCTAATTTTTTTTTATAAAAAATAAGAGTGTTCTTTAACTCTGACTAGTCATATAAGTTGGTGGGACAACCTACAAATCGAGTAGCAAGACCGAACTCTGCTTAGCAATCACGCTTTCTAGGGCGAGATAATCCACCTCCCTTTCAATGTTTAGATTTATTCAGGACAAGGCTTACCCACTATCAGCTCAGCTTGTAGCCTTTGTATCCAAACAAAACATTTCAAAATATATCTTTCCTTTTTTAAAACACTTTCTAAAACATTTTTCAATTTTTAATAATAGAAGGTAAGGCATTAAAATTTTAATTCAATTCAATGTGAAGCCCTAATTTAGGTTTCTAATTCTTGTCAAGCAACTAATATTTGACTTTTTATTTCTAGCCTAATCAACACATATTTAGGTTTGACTTTCTATTTTACCCCCAAGGCACCTAAAGTAGAGGTTCTGATACCACACTTGTAATACCTCAACCCCGACATTCTTTGAGTATTGGACATAACCACCATTCTTTGACAGTGGACTTGACCATTTGACGAGTTAGGTCTATGTTACTTTAAAAGTAATACACACTTGACTTTCTATTTCAATTATTTCATGAGGGGGTGGAATTATTTTAATTATTTCTGTAACAGCCCAACCCCCACATTCTTTGAGTATTGGACATAACTATCATTCTTTGACAGTTGACTTAACAATTTGGTGAGTTGGGTCCATGTTACTTTACAAGTAACATATACTTCACTTTACTATGTCCATTATCCCATGCCTGAATGCAAATTAAGAATACATAATCCAACTTTAATTGAACAAGGCCACATTGTAAGAGATAAAGGAAATATGAGTCTTTATTAATTCATAAAGAGAAAAGTACATAACTTTTAATTAAAAACAATTTCGACAGAATCAAAACTTGGCAACATGCCTACATAGTAACTTTCCAAAAATATTAAGAAAAACGTCTCTTAACCGAAATCCGTGGCATGATCAACTTCCTGAAAAAAATAAGAGAGGAAGGGGTGAACATAAAGCTTAGTGGATCTTTTTCAAACAACCATTTTTCAAATTCAAACCAATAACACATTCATATTTCAAACACTTGCATACATTAGGCGTTTCAAGCATCCATTTGTTTAAAGTTGAGACTTTAGACCATAAGGGTTTCTAAGCCCTTGATGTTCTTAACAAAGTACCTCCTTGGAGTGAAATATTGCTTTTCTTAGCCAATTTCATTGGACTTTTGGAACTTAGGGGACCTTACCCACCAACCAAGTACTTTGGTCTTAAAACCATATGAACTAATCATATGAAAAGAACATCCATAGCAACCCATATGTTTGCTATGATGGTACGTAGTTATATTCACCATCTTCTTTTGTTAAATCTTATATCCTTAAATCATCAAATATATTTTAGAACATGGAACTAAGATAAATAAAATTCAGAATATGGACAATCTAAAAATCAAATCACGAAACAACCATAATCTTGCACCATACTTTGAAATAAAGCCTAAGCATGATACTAAACATGGCATGAATATTATGAATACATAAATTTGAATAAGGATCAAATTTAAAACTAAAATATATTTTAGAATACTAGAACTGAAACTATTTTGATTTCTAAAGCCATAAAAACAATAAAAATGCTAGTAATTCGAATAAGAAAAAGGGGTGTTCTAGAAATCACTTCCACCTTGAGATGTGTAATAACCCAAAATTTTATCAAATAACAAAAAAATAAAGAAGTTTAATGAAATTAAATGAAATAAGTTAAGCGAAATAATCATGAAGATTTTAAGAAACTTTTGGGTGCAAATTATGGGTAGGCAAATGAAGCCTTAATTTAATATTTAAATGAAAATGAGAATTAAGCAGAATTAATTATGAAATACCAAGAAGGAACAAAGTGTATATACACATATATATTGGTTAATGTCTGTGTAAATAATATGTGTGTTAGCACAATTAATGTTAAATACTACATATTATAGGAATATGTATATAGAAAAATTTACACAATTGAACAAAAATGTAGTATGCGTGTATTTATCTAAAATAAATATAACATTATATAAGTATCAAGTTATAATCACATAAATAATTATCTGAAAATAATTATATGAAATAAATATAGATAAAAATACATAGAAATGAGGAAATGAAAAATAATATAAAGAAACATAAATTATTAATTGTTGGCAATATTTAAAAATAGAAAATAAATACAATAAATACAATATTAAAGAAATAGAAAGGGGAAAAACATTAGCAAGTCAATAAAATAGGACATGTGCAAAAATCCATGTTTACACCAATTAGAAAGTGTACAATTAGAAATTTTTGGACAATAGCAAACTGTATCCAACGGTCCAAACTCGATCTGTCCAATCTAACGAATGAAATCAAAGCCAAAACAACGCTCAGGAGCACCGGATCAACGTAATCCCATGGCCCAGAATCAATCTACCTGATATAACAGTTTGGATTTGTTTCGTGGATCGCAAAAAACACTGTGCACTAGGTTAATCGTGTGGCCGGGATCGGTGTTTGCCTTCTGATGATCATCTGCGTTGCGCTCGTGGTTCATCCGACAACAAAGATCAAAGCCGCATGGGTTGATTGCGAATAGTGCTACGCTCGAGGATGATCGGATGGCCGGGATTTGAGACATCTTCGATCGATTGCGAACCAATGATTCATTCGAGGTTGATCCAAGCGTCTAGATCAGAACCTCACGAACAAAGATCCGCACACCATGATCGAGGCTCATCCGATGGTCCACGTTTGAGGCGCCTTGTTAATCACGAATCACGTGCTGTGTTCGAGGAAATCTAACAGTCAGTAGCCGAGACGATGATTGCGAACCGTTGATGCGATCAAAGATCATCAACAGCCCAGATTTATCCTCCGATTAAAATCAAAAATAATAACCGAGAAATAATGAAAATAATAATCGAAAAAATTCCAAAAAAATTTGAAAAAAAATGTTTCTAAATTCCAAAAAAAATGATTCAAATACACTTGCTATTTTCCTATGCTTGGGAGCCACAAAATGTTGAATAATTGGCAAGTTTCCTACAAGGAGAGCACCAAAAACTTGCCATTCTACACCATTCTGGACTCTATATAAAGGACCACTAGTGCTCTCATTCTTTTCATCCCAAATCAAGAGCATACTAGTCCCTCTTGACTCTCTCTAGCCTTCTTCTTGGTAATCCCCTCAGTTCTTGAGTAATCTTGAACTTCTATTAAGAGTTCTTGAGTGTTCATGAGTGTTCTTGAGAGTTCTTGAGTGTTTTGAAGCTTTAGAGTAACCGAACTCTGCCAGATTTCAAAGGTGTGCAGAAGAGACTTATTTAAGGTGGAAGTGATTTCTAACTTTTACTTCGTTATTTTAATTTGAATAAATCTTGCATGTGTGATGATGTTTTGAAGTTGAATGATTGAATATATGTTTTAAATATGCATGCTTTGTTTATTTGATGTGCCATGAATATGTATGTTATGCATGTTTAGAAATCAAGAATAATGATGCATGATATGCTTGAATTGTGCCATGAATAAATATTTGATGATTTATGTTATGAACATGTTGCGTCGATGGTTTAATCTGATATTGTATGTTTTATCACTAAGAAAATATTAAATAATGATTCAATCCACGTACTGGCGCGATGATGGACTGCATAGTGTCATCATGTGTGTTTTACCCCTGATTCGGCTTGCCGGCTTACCTTTGATGATTTTGAAAACTGGGTTTCCAAGAGTGATCCCACTTCATAGATATTGGGTTTGAGTTTCCAAGAGTGATTCTATCTCCCAACGATGTGGAACACAGACATTAAACTCTTTCGATCCAAATGTCAACCATAAATAAGAAATTTGTTTGAATTGCCTAATGTACAAAAGTTTTTGATATGCTTGGTTTGTTTGAATTGAAATATTTATTTAAATGTTTAGAAAGATCCAGTGGGCTATGTGCTCAGCCTTCCTTCTATTCTTCAAGTAGTTGAAATACATGAAGACCATGATTACTAATTAGGTTCTTGTTATTTAGAAAATTTGTAATTCCTATGTACGGGCATGTTGCCCAAGTTTTGAATCTTTTGCTGTAATAGTTTTCTCTTCAAGATCAAATTATGTACTCAATTTTATTTAATTAATTGAGTTTATGAATTTCAGTTATTTCTTCCATTATTGCCTTATCAATTTTTTAAATTTAAATTATGTGCTGTTAAATAAAGTTAAGGCATGAAATAATTGAAATAGAAAGTGATGCAAGTTGTGTACTTATAAATGTAACCCCGGCCCGACCCGCCGTTTGGTTTAGTCTACTGTCAAGAGAATGGTAGTCATATCCAATGCTTAAAGATGTAGGGGTTGGGGTGTTACAAAGGTGGTATCAAAGCTCAGCTAGTAGATGTACTGGGCAAGAGTTAGAAAGTCAATCATTGGTTGCTTGATGAGAATTAGAAATTTAAATTAGGGCTTCACATTAAATAGAAATTTTAGTGCCCTACCTTCTATTTTTGACAAATGTTTTAGAAAGTGTTTTCAAAAAAGAAAAATATATTTTGAAATGTTTTGTTTGGATACAAAGACTACAAGTTGAGCTGATAGTGGGTAACCCTTGTCCTGAAGAAAGCTAAACATTGAAAGGGCGGTTGGTTATCCCACCCTAGAAAGTGCGGTTGCTAAGCAGATCTCGGTCTTGCCGCCCGATCTGGAGGTTGTCCCACTAGCTTATATGAGTAGTCGAAGTTGAAGAATACTCTTATTTTCTTGAAAAGAAAAATTAAAAGGTGGAAAATTAGGGCAAGAAAGTAAAGAGAAGTCGAAAAAGGATGCCAAATATGGTATCTTGACTACACAGAGGTTGTGAGTCAACCAAATTGAACCTTAGGTCTAGAGAAAGGCCCTAGGTTGAAATGTGGTGTAGTCAGGGTTGACACAGTGGATCAAAAGCATAAATCTCTAGGGTATAGGCTAGAGACGAAAACTTGTGTGACAACAAAAAATTGTTTGATCAGGACACTAGATCGAGAAGCTTCTGTATCTTTCATTTTCTATGTAGTATGGGATGCATAGAAATTCAGGGGTATGGAGGAAACCTAGACTTGGAGAATGATGGACCATGTGTAGCGAATGATCGATAACTCTGGCAAAACAGGTTTCTCTATGCTCGCTGGTATGGGATGGTGGAGTATAATGGGCTCGGGAACCTCAGATATCGAGCAATTTGAGAAATTGTTTGGGTGCGGCTCTATTCTAGGTGAAAGCCTAAGTGGAAGTAGAGTGGTATGGGACACTTGAACCTGAAAGCTTAGGTGGAAGCTTGGAACCTTGCTGTGCTAGCGTGATTGTGTGATTATGTGATATGCATGTTGTACTATGTATTGCTTTGAGACCAAATCCTGTACCCATGCATGAAAAGAACCTACAAGAAAAAACCTTTAGGCCACTAAACAAATCGAGAACCTAGAGACTTGAATCTAGAGTCATGATAGTACGAACGGAACGAAAACTTGAGGAAACAGATACAACATATGATGTAGGAAAGATGACCATTTCTCAAGTCTGGAAAAACATTTAGTATCCCGAGGATAAGAAAAGATGGGTGAGTACCC
>JAJIYU010006968.1:0-19784 GCA_030144865.1 Tinospora cordifolia | reverse complement strand
AGAGCTGGAGAGACGCAGAAAGAGAGCAGAGAGAGAAAGGGAGAGACATGCACAATGAGATGGAGAGAGTCGTCGGAGTCGCTCACTGAAAAAGATGTCGGAGTTGCTCGCTGGAGTGTTAGAGATGATCGCCGGAGTCTCAAAGATGATCATCGGAGTTGGTTCGAGTTGTTTGACTTTGAGAGGTTTGAGAACAGAGTTATTAGATTTAGGTTAAAATTAACAAAAACAATTAATTAATTAAAAGTCCTATTTTTTTAAAATTTACAGAGAAGCCCTCCTAGCGCCTAGGCGGTGAGAGGGCCTGGGCGCCTAGGCGAGGCCTTGGCAACACTGAGACAGACAATTGCATGCCCATATGAGAAAGAAAAGGAAGATATCTACAATGAAGAGATTGGGGAGCAGAGGGATGTTGATCGCGAGGTTTCATCTAGGTGCCTAGTAGAAGGATGTAGACTACAAATAGACACGGGAGAGGCTGAGCCAAGTTAGATAGCATGGGTGTGCAACTCAACAGAGGAGAAAGGTAGGATGGAGGTAGCTACATCATAGGAGGCCCATAGCTAAATACATGTGGCGAATGAATCGAAAAGCATGTCGAATTAAGAGGGCCCAAATTATGCAAAGCATCAAGGACTTCAAGGGATCAAAGGCAGGGGAACTTTTGCATAAAAAGTGTCAAAGGGGTTGTTACAGATCAAAATGAAGATTCTATCTTGGGACATGCAGGGTGCGAAGATAGGAGGAAGAAAAGTTTATTCAAGAAGTCTATCACAAAAGCAAACCTAGACTTGATAATTTCTTAGGAGACTAAGAGAGAAAATGTTGGTAGAGGGTTGGTTGGCCCAAATATGGGAAACAAACAAAAAGGATGGTCTTTCATGTCTTCAATAGTCTTAGTCGAAGGAATGTTGGTGGCATGGGATGCCAGGGTGGTTTCTTTCATACAATGTTTGATTGGGAACTTCTTAATTTCACTTTAGTTGGCAGATGGCACCAATAATCATTGGTGGCTTACATGCGTGTATGACCCACCAAAACTAGTAGAGGGATAGATTGTGGGAAGAAATAGTTGGTCTTTTAGTTATTTGCGAGGTGGTTAGTTTGTGCTGGGTGATTTTAATCCGACAAGATCAGTTGAAGAGAAGCCAAATAGTCATAGAATCACGAGTATGCAAGAATTTGACCAACTTATCAAGGAGCTTCGACTAATAGACATTTTGTTGTCAAATGCTAAATGTACTTGGTCAAATATTCATGCAGATTCCATTTGCTGTAGGCTCGATAGAATTTTGGTGTCCAAGCAATGGGAGGAGATTTTCAAAGTAAATAAGCAAATAGCTATCACTCGGACGAACCTTAGATCATAGGCCCATATTGTTAGATATAAGTGAAGTCAAGTGGCGCCCTACTCTGTTCTGATTTGAAAACATATGGCTCGATCATAGGGAGGTGCTAGGTTTGGTGGAGTGGTGGAGAAAGGGGGAATGTTGTGGTCAGGAAGGTCACAAATTCATGATGCGCCTCAAGGAATTGAAAGAGGTGGTCAAAAAAAGCAACCAATGCAACTTTGGGCAAGTTAGCTCCAAAAAGAGGGAGATCGAGAAACTCATAGAGACCTTAGATGAACAAGAAGAGAAAGGGGAGTGGTTAGAGGAGCTAAACACTTTTCAATACCTTTACAAAGCATGTTTGGGGGATATATATATATATGTGTATAAAGGAGGATTTTATGGCTGCGAAAGGCAAAATTGAAATGAATTACAGTGTGATGCAAACTTGACATTTTTTCACATGAGTCTAAATATTAGAAGCAATAAAAACATTAGCTTTATTGAAGGAGAGAATGGGGCTCGCATAGAAGGGGATGATGGGCTCTCTAATGCCAGTACTAACTACTTCAAAGATTTTTACACATCCAATAAACACTTCGATTGGGTTATTGATGGCTTGGATTGGGGATGCATCTCGAGTGAGGACAAGGAGACTTCAGAGATTTCTTTGTAGATGGAGGAGATGAGGCATGTTGTTTTTAGGTGTAATGGCTCGAAGGCCTAGGAATTGGACAGTTTCGCGATGGCCTTCTACTCAAAAGCTTTGGAGATATAGGAAGACCTCTTGAGGGTGGCTTAGGACTTATATCATAATGATGCAGTGAATGAAACTTATATTTGTCTTATTCCAAAGAAGGGTGATGCTCGAAGACTTAAGGAGTTTAGGCCCATAAGCTTGGTCACAAATTTTTATAAAATCATCTCTTTGATTTTAGTAGAAATACTAAGAAGCATGTTACATAATGTGGTAGACTTATCCAATTTGCCTTTCATTGAAGAGTTTAGAGTTAAAAGCAAGAAACAGGCGGTTTTCAAATGAGATTTCGCAGTGGCTTATGACTCAGTTGAATGGGGTTTTGGTAAACATGTGATGGAGGCACAAGGTTCGAGGAAAAATGGGTCTTGAGGATCATGGGGTGCATTAGTTCTATTTTCTTCTTAGTAATCATAAATGGGAGGGCAAGAGGGAATTTAGTGCTAGTAGGGGCCTTCGTCAAGGAGATCACCTTTCTCCTTTCTTTTTACGCTGGTTGGTGGAGAGGGCTAAACAAAAGAATCTCCTTAGCGGATTTGGTATTGGCAAGAACAAGCTGGAAGTGGGTCTGCTCCAATATGTTGATGACACTCTTATCCTCTTGGAGGGGAGGGAAGGTAACGTGACGAATGCCATAAAAATCTTGCAATGCTTTGGGGAGATTTTTGGCCGCAAGCTAAACCTTGGAAAATGCCAATTAACAATGCTTAGCATGAATAAAGAAACTGTTCTCTTTCCTTGCTAACAGGATTGCATGTAATATTTGTGCTTGGCCTATGAAATACCTTGGAATGCCTTTAGGAGGGCATCCGAGTTCTATGGTGTTCTAGAGTTTGGTGATTGTAATAGTAAGTTGAGGGCTGGAAGGATGGAAGTTCACTTTTCACTAAAAAGGGGGTTGCCTGGCTCTCATTTAGGTGTTGCTACAAGCCATCCCGACCTACTTATTGCCTTTGTTTAGAATTCCTAAGGCGCGGCGAGAAAGATTGAAGTTATGATGAAGTATTTCTTTTTGGGGAGCAATTTAGGTGGGGCTAGTGCTAGGAACTTAGTTAGGTGGAAGACTGTGCAACTCCTCTTGAGAAAGGAGGCCTAGGTGTACTACATCTAATTGTGAAAAATAAAGCTGTGTGTGGCAAGGCATTGGAGGTGCTCGATTTGCAAGGATACCCTATGGGCTAAGGTAGTTGCTTGTAGATATGGGAAGCTTGACAGGTTGGAGCTAGAAGAGAGAAGACATCGACTGGTCCGTTTGTCTTATTGAGGCCCATGTAAATTCACAGCTTCTTTGGAAGAGTTGGTTGATGAGTACATCCAACCCATTGTTGGTAATAGGGATTCTTTCATATTTTGGGAGGCTAGGTCGATAGGTTTAAGATCACTAGCCCTCTCTTTTCCCCTCTTGTTTAGACTATTAGCCTTACCTGAGCAACCAATGTCCAAGTTCATCTCACTTGGTGAATCTACAGAGTCATGGAATTATAAGTTCTCAAGAGTGACAACAGAAAGAGAACAAGAAGAATCGGATAACTTAATCGCCTTGTTGGAACCTATTTTGTTGAACAGCTCAAGGGATCAGTTGAGGTAGAGCCTTGAGCCACACGATCTTTCTCCTACAAATCGATTGTCAACGTCATCCTAATCTTGTATAGGAGGTTGCCTTCCCCCTCCCATATATCGTATTATGTGCAGAGTTGCACATTCTCATGAAAGTCAACGTGTATGGTTGGTTGCTAGGCCTTCGGAAGTTAAACACCATGGACGTCATTTAGAAGATGTTAAAGAAAATGCACCTATCTCCCCAATGTTGTCTGCTTTGCGTTTAAGCAACTGAAGACACAGATCATCTCTTTTCAGAGTGAAGCTGCACGAGAGCTATTTGGAAAAAGTGGCAAATATGTTCTGGAGGCAAAATTATGTGCCCTTCGACCATCAATGATTACTTTATTGCTCAACAGGGGAAATTGTAGTAACACAGCTTTTATAGGTAAATCAAGTAGTTAATTTTTGCAACTTTCTGGTCTATATGGTTCTATAGGCACGATAGCCTTTTCAGGGGTAGAAAAGACGAGGTCTGTACTGGATGGTATAAGATTAGAATGCAAGAAATTTCTTAGGTGTATGCAGCCAGTGTTGTAGAGGGTCCACACTTGTCAAGTTGCTTTTTTGATTGTACTATATTGACCTTCAATCTTTTTTCAGTTGGCTATTGCTTCTGTAATGTCTTTGGTGCTTTAATGAATTGTTGTTTCTTATCGAAGAAAAAGGTTAGATGCTCTATTTTAATGCTGCATTCTACATGCATGTAAAAATAGTACAATCTAAAAAAAGCTTTGTAGATATAATTAGATGTTATAGTTGGATCATGCATTTTGGATGTACTTTTAAGTATTCTTACTATGATTTTGTTTGTTAGGAATTTTCTCCGGGATCAAATGGCCGAATGGCGACAATGGGTGTGTACGTCCGTGATCTGCTTCTTGGGCAGGTCAGTTGTCAGTCTCTTCTAGAGTTCATCTACATTGGTAATTCGGCCCATACCTTTACATTAGATTTGTACCTCTCTTTTGGAAAATAAATATCGAATTTTTGGTGACATGCTGGAGAAATGTCAATTTAGTGCGAAAGATTGAACAAGCTCTAAGCGTAGTCTTTAGATTGTTGACACATGACGCTCACTATGTTCACTAATTTACAGTTCCCATTTATTTTCTTATAATTTTGTAAAAGTCCTTATTCGTTGGTCCCTGGTCTCATTATTCTAGTTTGTTAAATTCTTGATGCAAAGAATTTTTCTAGATTGCTTTAATGGTATTAGTATGTAATGATGTTCCTTTTAGTGATTGATGGATCACTTACAGTTTTTTTTGTTATTTCCATTAGCTTTGACAAGAATCAGCACACTTAAATAGCCACATTCCTATTGATCTCGTGAAGTTCTACACATAAGAGCGTTTCACAACCTATGCCTGGCTGCTTCTTAGTAGATTACAGTTCAAACTGCATAATGTTTCTGTCAACTGCCAAGCACCCACTGACACCATTCTTTTATGCCATTGCTTTATCGCCAATCAAAGAAGACATTATAATCCCTTAGGTTATTTTTACCATCGATGTTTAGGTGGGTGCTGATTACCAGACCATCTTGTTAACATCGACAACATAAAGATTACAGTAGCGCCCTCCAATTTCCAAATGAATGACCTTTCCAGAGAGAGATTAGGGAGGATAGAGTTGTTTTCTGAGTAGAGACAACAAACTTTATTAATGATAAGATAAATGTCTGAAGAGCATATGGAATGGTTAATGCTTGGAAATCTAAAAAAATAGAGGCTTACATAATGGATACTAGTGGAAAAACCTCATAATAGTTCTTAAGTCTCCCCACTTCCAACCCAAATAAAGACTTACAGGAAGAAGTATCACAGTGATCAAGGGACGAAAATACTCTGGCATAGAGGTAAAAAGAAAACTGTATTAGTTCTGGATAACAGGGGAACAATGTCATTTGCCTCTCTAGAAGTAAGGATTCCTGGGAAAAGTTAGGTTCCAAGTGGGTAATTTAAGAGGGTGTGAAGTGTAACGACTCAGGAAATTTGTGATATAAGCATGGATACAGCTAAACTAAATAAGTTGTTGGGGGGGGGGAGGAATGGGATCTTCTCTGCACCAACAATCCCCCCAAAAATGGATGTTTTGTCCATCTCCAATTCTTAGGGGAGATTTAAGGAAGAAAAAATCAGGTGAAAGCTAAAAATGTGTTTCCATGGGCTACAATAGGTGGCATAACAATCCTTCCCTGATTCCCTTCTAGAAGTTGTGCATCCATATTTGCTTCTAATGACTTGAACCTAAAATGTATCAATCTCCTTAATAAAATCTTCACTACCATTTTGTAATCAACACCTCGTTCCTATTCTTGATATAACCTATACTGAGCCATCTGAGGTATATGGGGTGTTGGACCCTATCCCAACTAAAGCTCCTTCGACCATTCGATTCCATAAGAAGGAACAGGAACCACCTAGGCTGGAATCTTTAATGAAGACATAAAAGTTGGGCATAGCCATGATGACTTCGTTAACCCCCTTCCCTCTCCTCTCTCTCTCTTCCTCCCCTCTCTTCTCTCTCTCTGCTCTCCTCTTCTTCTTGAGACAGAAGTATCTCTTCCACGCTGTATGTCTTTTCTCCACCTTAGCAACCATGGGCTCCCAAATTGAGCCTTTTAATGTAATAGGTGAAGTCCCTACACAACCAATTTTTCAGCAGGAGAAGCAATATTTGAGTGATCCATATTGATTCCAACAAATTGACCTTCCTACATATCTACTGTCAACCTTAAAATCTTACAGAAGCGATGAAGAACCTCATTAGATGAAACACATGCAATTCAATCCCATGGAGAATACATGGCATACTATCTGCATAATAAAGATTAGATGCCTCCACCTATTCTTATCGATGGAACAGCGTCAAATATTGTGGCATTGATTTGCCTCAAGAACTAGACTTAGCAACACATCTTTGACAAGGTAATTGGGAAAGTGATAATGGCATCCCCTTGCCTATGATCTTTGTCAGCGTCAAATTTGTCTCTTGGCCTCTAGTTGGGGATTTACAAAATAGGTCATCAAGCTAACAACTACATATTCAATTCCACTATTATTCTCCCATGGCGCATAACATAATCCAAAAACTCAAATACTTCACATAATCTACTTTAGAATGTTGCATTGGAGATTGACACTCTTCCAGTGCTTCATTAGCAATAAGAAAACATCGTAAATTCGTTTATTTTGAACAAATGTAGATTGAGAAGTACTAGTGCCAGTGGTAGTATGAATTCCATGTTTGCTGGGATAGCTCATCCCCATACAAGCTTCTATATTAATATAATATCTCTATGTTTCTGTTCCCAAAAAAAAAAAAAAAAATCATGTACGATCTTTGTATGGGTAGTCTTTTTGGGTAGCACTTTTGGTGCTCCTGTGTTCATGTAATATATATTTGACTAGAACATAAATAGCACTTGTTTCTGCTTCAAAAATAAAAAAGAAAGGAGAAAAGAAAAGAAAAGAAAGTTGCATTAATTGTTTGGCTTGCATTGTTGAAACTATAATATTAATGCTAATTTTCTTCTCATTATCCTGCTTTTGATGGCAGTAATGCTGATGTTGTAACTTGTCTTTGCCCAAGGTGTTGGAGTAAAATGGTTTTTCATTTGTTGTAGTGTTTACTTTGATACTCTTTTCCCTTGAACTGCACTTCCAATTACCTTATAGTGTTGGACTGACGTGGTTTTCTATTTTTGTAGTATTACTTTGATACTCTTTTCCCTCGAACTCCAGTTCCAATTATGCGTCAAATTGTGAACAACCTTGAGAAGTTGAAGCTTCCCAGCAAGCACTCTGGTGTTACTGGGGAATCTAGTCGTCATGGATCAGATGATACTGCCCGACGGCCGCCTTCAGTGAAGGCTGCACTTTCAGTCTCGTTTGGTCAGCGTGCTCCTCATCGTGCATCTACAAGAGATTCATCACCGGTTAGACGTACTCTTCCACAACTTCATGAAAGAAACAGTGGTGATGATTACCACAGGTCTCCCAGCAACCATCGCAGCCGGAGTCATGAGTTGTCTGACAGAGATAGAGATGCACACAGGGAGAGGAATAGGGGAAGGGACAGAGATAGGGATAGGGAGAGGGACAGAGATAGGGATAGGGAGAGGGACAGGGAGAGGGACAGAGATAGAGACCAGGAAAGAGACAGGGACAGGAGAGAATACAACAGGCAAGCAAGATATGGAAGTAGAGACTATAACGACGCTAAGCATTCAGATAGAGAACATAGCAGCAGGCGGGAGTATGGGAAGAGCAGCAGTAGGCATAGGGAATCAGGTTCTTATGGAAGTAGGAGTAGGAGTAGAAGCAGAAGTAGAAGCAGAAGCCGGAGTGTACAAGCTCGAGCAGATCATCGTTTGCCTAGTCCAGTTAGAGATGGAGGCAGTAAAGAGAAGACATTGGCATCAACCAATCTGGCGAAGTTGAGGGATCTATATGGTGATGGTGGGGACCGGAAGGTGGAAGGTGACATGGAAAAGCTGCACAAGGATAGCAGCAGTGAAGAGGTTATTAGGCTTGGTGGTGGCTCCTGGAAGTGAATCGGGGGCATGGGGAGAGGGAATGGCCATGGAGTTGGAATTTTGTTGATTAATCCTTGATACTTCCCTCACACTATAATTGTTTCCCCTTGTAGCGTTTTAATCCGAAAAGATAAAGAGCTTAGCATGGCTAGAGAGACTAAATGTTGTGTTTGATGTGGAGAGTTGCCTCAGTTATGCAAAGAAACATCCCAAGGATGCCTTTTTTTCTATTTTTTTTTTGTGTTCTCAAGTTTGATATTGAGATTCTCACAGTATTGGTGTTGTAAGATTTTAATTCACTCACATAGGGTTAAGAAAATGGGATGCAAGCACATTTTAATAAAGTTATTAAGACCCTATTTAAAATTGCTAGAATGAAAACAGAACCGGTGCTGGTTCTTAGCATCAGTGCTCGTGCGCTTTGTTCATGAGAAAATTTGATGACCTGAAGATTTTACTTGTTCAACGACTCATGAAAAGAGTCATTCTTTGTGAAGGTAAATTAGATGTGTGCTCCACCATCAACATCTCTTTATGCCCACTGCCTTTCGTACCACCTTTCCTACTCCATTTCGAGCTCGTCTCTTTTTGATAACAATTAACCACTCGTACAGGAGCTCCACGGTAGGTTGCGTCCACTGGGGGTCGTTTGACCTGACAAGTGGAGCGCCGCACTGCCTCCGAATCCAATGTTTATGAGGGTTGGATTTATGCCGCTGTTTTTGTACTCAATCTGTATTAATCGCAATTTGTCGACAAACAAGCAAGTTCAGAGACAAATTACGACCACAGGAAAATAGCATGTGGGATTTATGCGCAAAGAAAAGTTGTGGTTGCCGCGTTGTAAAAATTACCCAAAAAAAAAGAGTACTTGTTAATTAATAACGTTAAAGATAGTTTTTTAGATTACATATTAATTTAATGACCGTTAATGTCGACTCGTAATTAATCTTATTGATAATCAAAGTAGACAAAGTGTAATAGGTTGGGGAGAGCACAATTGTTTTGAAAAAGAATAATGTCAGCGCTAGCGTGAGATCGGCCTAGGCACCGCAATTGTGGTTCAAAAATTTGAACTTTGGGGTACATGTGGATGTGGTAAAAATTAAACGGTTCATTGCAAGAAAAGCAACCTTTTTCATTTGAATTAACGTATGACGAGACATGTCCTTTATACCATTTATAAATGCATATGCATAGGCATGGTATTTTAGTGGTCCTTTCTTTTTTGACTTTTGTTTTTCTAAATCAATGACTAGCTAGTAGCCGTTAGGGTTATTGAACTCCGATTAAAATATGAGAGTAGCAGTGAAGGTTATTATAATCTCTGAAAAAACTCATAATAACATTCAAAATAGAAGGGTAATCTAAGTTTTAGTTTCTTTTTTTTTTAATTCAAGTTAAAATATTATTTTATCTTATTTTGAACTGAGATTTGGAATTATTAATGAGAGGGGTGTTTTGTCGTGTCAGAAAGTACGAAAGAAGAAAGGCGGAAGGGCAACGGGGCTTGGAAGTTTGAAGTTTGAAGTGAGTTTGGTGGGAGAAAGACAAGAAGCAGCAGGAGGAAAAAGGAAGTCAGTCTCATGAGTTTGCAGAAGCAATAATCATGGCTTCAGCCAGATTCATACTCTCTCTTCTTCTGCTTCTATTCGCTTCCCTGCCTTCATCAGCTAGTTTGGTCCAAAACTAAGGCCCGCCCACTAGGCATCTGTGCGTCGATCTCGACAGAGGCATTCTTCTACTTCTTCTTCTGCTGCTGCTGCTGCGATGGAGGGGTTGGTGACTGCGGACAATAATGGTGGTTGTCAAGGATTCCTTCAAGACCAGACACAAGACTTTCCCGCAGATGTCGGAGAAACTGAGTCCTTCACTGATTCAGTTGAAGATGAGTGTCGGAATAGCAGTTCCAGCTCCAACGCCACCGCCTCTGAGGCTACCACCAATGAGGAACGCATCACTCGCAATACTACTACTGCTGCTGCTACTTCCAATTCTTCCAAAGAGCTTAACCCATTGGGTTGGCCGATTCGCAAGTCTGAGTTCTCAAATCGCCCCTCGTCTGACTCTTTTGAGAATGAAGCAGCTGATAAACTCTTTCATCCGGAAATCAAAAAACTTAGCTGCAAGATTTCCGGTACGCAGTCCTGCACCTTCGCCGATCAAAAAGAAATATTTTGTGTGATTTGATCCCATTTTAGTGTTTTAATTTGATAGATGTTGAAATAATGAAGGAGAGGTTTTCCAAATTGTTGCTCGGCGAAGACATGTCCGGGAGCGGCAAGGGTGTTTGCTCAGCACTTGCCCTTTCCAATGCCATCACTAACCTCTGTGGTATGGTTATGCTACCTTATTGTTTTCTCTTTTTCTAAGTTTACTTTATAAGTTTGTTTCCTCCCCATCCCTTCAGCCACACTATTTGGTCAGCTATGGAGATTAGAGCCTCTACCTCCTGAGAAAAAATCAATGTGGAAGAGAGAAATGGAGTGTCTTCTTTGTGTTGCTGACCACATTGTCGAGCTAATACCCTCTTGGCAGACATTTCCTGATGGTTCCAAACTTGAGGTAGTTCTGTTTTTGCATGTCAAAATTGTTTAGGAGCACTTTTCATTATTAGGCTAATTTTATACACATATGAGATGCTAAATTCCTGTAATTTATAGCTGCATTTAATTTTTGGAAAATTTCTCCGTGATGAGTGCTTGTTGTTAACATCCGAGAAACATTCATTGCGGGAGCCTCAAACTTTAGAGAAACTGTGTTGCAGGTCATGACATGCAGACCCCGCTCGGATCTTTCCATCAATTTACCTGCTCTGCGTAAACTGGATAACATGCTTCTTGTAATTCACCAATGATAAACCCTAAACCTTAATCCTTAATCCCATGTTTATGTTGACAACAGTTACCTACATGTATGAGTTTATATAGTACTGATCTTTCTTTCCTTCTTTTTCATACTCGTAACAGGAAATCTTAGATAGTTTTGACAGCACAGAATTTTGGTATGTAGAACAGGGGATTGCAGCTCCAGATGCCGGTAATGGCTCAGCAACCTTTGCCAAACCCCTTAAGCGCCAAGCAGAGAAGTGGTGGTTACCTTCACCTTGTGTTCCTCCTCAAGGTCTTGACGAGGACTCGAGGAAGCATTTGCAGCATAAACGTGAATGTGCAAACCAGATCCTGAAGGCCGCCATGGCTATCAACAGTGTTGCTTTAGCAGAAATGGAAATTCCCGAATCCTATTTGAATGCTCTTCCAAAAGTAATTTAATTGCCTTATATCCTAATTTATGACACTTAAGAAAGAATTGTAATCTGAAAAATGTCTTTGAAATGATTTGCCTGTTCTCAGAACGGAAGAGCCAGCCTAGGGGATTTGATGCACCGCTACATCACTTCAGATCACTTTTCTCCAGAATGTCTCCTGGATTGCCTTGATATGTCATCTGAACACCAAGCTTTGGAGATGGCAAATCGGGTTGAGGCCTCAATATATGTGTGGCGCCGAAGAACAAATGGCAAACCTCCTAATATTCCAAATCGCGCAACATCAAAATCATCTTGGGGACTGGTCAAGGATTTGATGGTTGACACAGCAGATAAGAGAGAATTACTTGCAAATAGAGCTGAAAGCCTCTTGCTTTGCTTGAAGCAACGATTCCCTGGTCTACCACAAACGGCATTGGACACAAGCAAGATCCAATTTAACAAGGTGAAAGTTCCTCTCCGATTAACACAAAAAATTTTGTTCTCACAAATGCTGTCTCTGCTTCCAGAATTTGTGATTGTTTTGTATTTGTTTGGGAATCTCAGGATGTTGGGAAATCAATACTAGAGAGCTACTCCAGAGTGTTGGAGAGCCTGGCGTACAATATTGTGGCTCGTATAGATGATCTATTACATGTAGACGTTTCAACAAAGCATTTGGATCAAAACTCTTCTATTTCTACAAGTAGAGCGATTTCTCAAAAGAGAGTAGTAATTCCATACTCAGTGCCCGTCCCGAGCACTCCTTATAAAACAGCTGTTGCCACTCCTAGCTTCTCTCCGGCCCCTCTAGTTAGTCCAAGTCCTGCAAGGAAAGAGAGGTCTCCCTTTCTTAACAAAAGCAAGCTGCCTCCTCAACATCGCGGGTTTGGAGTGAAAAAAGTGTTAGTGGAATATCTGGGTGTGGATGCCAAGGAGAAGAGATCAGGGAATCGGATTGACATCTCAGACCCATTATCAAGCATGGGTCAAGAATCACCAGAAGCCCTGGATGAAGTGAAACATATGGTCAAGAATCACCGGAACCTCTGGATGAAGTGAAACACATGGACAGATGAGTCAAGGTGACTAGTTGAACTGGCAAATACTTCTAACGGCTGTGTTGGACAGGTTGAAATAGAAAGATGATATTTCATAGCTTAATTATAGTTATGATTAGGACACTCGTTGGATTAGATTTGTACTATACTTTCTCCGCGAAAGAGTTGAGTTGAGCTGAATTTGATCGTTGAAATCGTAAGTCAACTAATTGGATCTATAGCTTTTTGTGTTTTCATAGCTTTTATGTATAGGCGGGGCCTTTTTTAATATTGCAAAAGAAAAAAAAAATCTAAGGACTTGTTTGGTAATTCTACTTCTTAAATATTTAATATTTATTTGTTAAGACTTTTTATAGTAAAATTAATTAAATAAGAGCTTATATTTTATAAAGTGTTTGATAATAATAATATAAAAAGCTCTTATTTAAAAATAGAGTGTTTATTAAAAAAGCTTGACAAACTTTTATTTATTTTTTCTTATTGTATAAGTAATTCAAGTCATTTAAATAAAAATTATTAGTTTTATATAAAAAATATTTATAAATTTAATCATATTACATAATATATTTATTAATGATGTGAATATACATATTTAATTATATTTTTTATATTATTATTTATTAAAATTAACATTTTAAATTTATTTAATTTAATATTCTCATTTTGAAAATATTACATTTTAAAAAGTTTTAAATAGCTTAATAGTATAGAAAGTTATTAAATAGCTTGACAAAGCTATTTTGGACATTTAAAAAAAATTTAATTTATCTTAGAAAGTGTTGAAACTTCTTTACATTCTTTTTATTTCATAAAAACAAAAAAATCTTGCTTTTTATTTAAGAGATATTTCTTCTATTTCATAAAAAAGACTTTAAAAATAAGAGAAAAAAATTAAGTTATCAAACACTCTAATTTTTTTAAAGCTCTATTTTAATAAGATTAATCAAAATAAAATATTTTAATAAGAGTTACCAAACGCTACCTAACTTATTATACCAAAATTACGTACTTTCCTACGTAGACGCGCCCGAACAGTGAACACAGACCCCGAATTTTATTATTATTATTATTTTTAATGTAAGACTGGTGGCGTTGTTTGAAAAAAAAAACGTATTTACTTGCAAGGCTGAAAAACAAAAGCACTCAGAATCAAGTGAAAAAAAAAAGGAAAGAAATTAGCCACTTGGTTCGCATTGTCGTCACCAGCGTTGTTGCGGTTTCCAAATGACCATTAAATCATCTATTGCACATTCAACCCCTTTTTCACTTTCATCAACTGATTTTCCTTTTATTGCCCCGCCTGCTTTTTTTTGGTTGGTTTCTGGGTGACAGCGATAGCTCCGGCGACGGAAACACGAATGGATCTGGAGACGGAAATGCTAACGGCTCCGGCGACGGCAACACAAACCAGACGGAAACACCAATGGATCCGGAGAAGGAAATGCGAACAGCTCCGCCGAGGACAACACGAACCAAACGCTTTCAGCAGTTGATTTTTTTTATTTTTTATTTTTTATTTTAGTGCACAGCCTTTTTTTCACTGGTAAAGGGTGCTGAGTTGTTTTTTAGCCTTTGTTTAAAGTGAAAAATGCCTCCAGTCTTACGCGACCAAAAAAAGGAAGAAAGTCAGGATGTGTCACCATGCGGCGTTTTATGGTAAAAAAGTGAATGATCCTCGTACAATATTGATAAGTTAGATAATTTAAAAATTATTATTATTTTTATACAATATTAAAAAAACCCTATAAATTGGCAGGTGTAACTCCTCTTTACATAAAAATCATTTCAGTGCTGCTTTGATATACGAAGACAACATATTAATAGTTGACGTGTTGCGTTTAAGAGGTCGCCCTCTATCCTCTTTCTCTTTTGTTTATTTATTGGGACTTGCAGTGTTGAGCTCCCCAAAAAGGTTATCGAATAGTATAATGATGGCGTGAAAGCTAATTATGGATCTAGAATCGCGTAGTAATCAGCAAATAATACTGAATACAAATGCATAAATCACTTACCGTTACATATTGCCAAGTCGTCGCCTGAAATTGCTAGGAGCCCATGTGTGGCAATTCTTTAAAAAAGAAAACCAACTTTACATCCTTGTTTTTTACTACCGAACACATACCACTCATCCATGGCTAGAGATCAACCCTCCAGCAGTAGCACCACCGGCAGCACCAGCATTCCCAGGTTTTGTTGTTTCTGTCACACCCTCTTTCTACTTTCTACCGTCTCTTCTGTTTGTTTTCTCTATTGGTCACACAGGTTCCCTTGGTATTACCAGCTACAAGATCCCACTCTGCTTCAAAATCAAAATGCCCCCATTTCTCTCCTTTCATTTCCTTCTGCTTGGAACCATCTTTCCTTCTCATCAGATCCAACTCCAAAGCTCCTCAAAATTGCTGTGTTTGTCAAGAAATGGCCCCTTCTCAATCGAGCCGGAGGGCTCGAGCGACACGCCTTGACGCTCCACCTCACCCTTGCCAAAAGAGGGCACGAGCTCCATATCTTCACTACCTACTCACCCAATTCTTCTTTCCCTCGGTATCCACATCACAACATGAACTTCCACCTCTCAAAACCATCACCCGCTGGTCATCTTGACCAAGCTCTTGCATGGAAGCAATTTCTAGCCCAGAACTCTTTTTCTGGAAGACCCTTTGATGTCATCCATACAGAGAGCGTTGGGCTTTTGCATACTCGGGCTAGGAACCTGACCAATCTTGCTGTTTCCTGGCACGGGATTGCCTACGAAACAATCCATTCTGACATCATTCAAGACTTGGCTCGTAGTCCCCAAGAACCCAGAACTTATGCTTTGACCGAAAGAGTCATCAAGGTTGTTGAAGAGATCAAGTTCTTTCCAAGTTATGCCCACCACATTGCTACCAGTGATCATGCTGGGGACGTTCTAAAGAGGATCTACATGATTCCCGAAGAACGAGTTCATGTAATTCTTAATGGCGTGGATGAGCAAATATTCAGACCCGACTTGGAAAAGGGAAATTCATTCAGGCAGAAGTTTGGCATTCCAAAATCTGGATGTTTGGTTTTAGGCTTGGCTGGGAGGTTGGTTAAGGACAAAGGACACCCATTGATGTTTGAAGCCCTTAAGCAGATGTTCCTGGAAGATGAGATCTTCAGGAAAAATGTGTTTGTTCTGGTGGCTGGAGACGGACCTTGGAGCAGCAGATACAAAGAGCTTGGCTCTAATTTAGCAGTGATGGGACCGTTGGATCAAACCCAAATGGCCACATTTTACAATGCACTCGATATTTGCGTAAACCCAACACTTCGAGCTCAAGGGTTGGATCATACCTTGTTGGAAGCGATGCTTTCCGGAAAGCCGATAATGGCTACCAATTTAGCCAGCATAACTCGTTCTGTTATTGTGAACTCAGAGATGGGTTATACATTTTCACCTACAGTTGCTTCGCTAAAGAAGGTTCTCACTCATGTTTGGAAGAATAGGGAAGTACTGAAGAAGAAGGGGGAGGCAGCCAGACACAGAGCTTTGAGATTATTTACTGCCACAAAAATGGCAGCTGCTTACGAGAGGTTATTTCTCTGCATCTCCAACCATAATGGTACTAATTGCCGGCATCCATAGGCAGGATTAAGACAAGCAAATCATTTGAAGCAAGTTCACCAGTACATATGACTAAAATTCATTGCTGTAAATGCTCTAGCTCTAGCAATCTGAACTACTTGTTGTGGCAAGCATTGTGGTGCTTGAGCAGCAGATCCTGTCCAACAATGGCACACATGACAAGAATGTCTGATTGTTGCACTTCCCTTCCTCTTTTCTTCATTTTTCATTTCACTTTTTTTACTTCCCATATGTTGTCATTATTTTCAACTTCAAAGTTTCCTAGTTTGAAAAAACCCGCTGGACTACTATGCTATTAGGCCTTCCATCAATACAAATTGGAATTGAATCTAAAAATGTTAAAATTCACCAGACACTATTGAATTGTAGCTTCTTGACAGTCCGCAGTGAATACTAATGACCTGAACTCAAAACTGACAAGTACAACTATGTAAAATGATGCACAAAATCATTTAAACTAGACAATAGGAGTATAAACATTTTTGACCATATAAAGATCAGTTGTTTAACATGGAGTAAGCTTTACAGCACCCTTCCCCCACCCAAAATTATAAGAGAGAGAGAGAGAGAGAGAGAGAGAGAGAGAGAGAGAGAGAGAGAGAGAGAGAGAGAGAGAAGAAGAAGAAGAAATAAATAAATAAAGAAGATGAGATTACATTATTTTGAAATTCTATTATTCTAACTTTTAGTGACATTGGCATACTACTAAAACAAACGGCAGAATTAACAAGGCCTACTTGTTGAGTAGTAATCTCCTCCAGCAATCTTTGACATCACAAAAAAGAGCATATCAAAGTGCTAACAAGGCTTTAGCTTTTGCAAAGATCCTGCAATGCTGTGAAACAAAGAGGGAGGGGAGGGATTAAGAGAATTGATTAACTCAGGTTGAGAGGAAGCATTTTTTTATTTTTAAAACTAAAAAAATATTCTTCCAATTTTCCATTTTGTTTCACAAAGGTCACACCAATAATAGGTAATCAAAAGGGGTCCTAACTTCTGGAGAGGTAACCAACTCTAAATTCTGATACATCCATAACCAATCCAAAACTATGCCAATGGCCTCACCCTCACCAATTTAGTTAAATAATTTCTTGCTTTTCTGAAAACACTAGAAACACACATCCAATGAGAAACAAATTTTCAAATGCAAACCTAACTTTGAAGAAATAAATAATCAAGATTCATCAGCTCTGTTATGTGGCATCTGACATAAAAGAAAGACATGGTATCATTTGTTATCAATATTTTAAATATGATCTGTTATTTTAGGGGCTGAAACTCCACATTGGGTACATTTACTTTACCTATAAATTCAACCTTCCAAAAGCAAAAAAAAAAAAAAATCAAATTAATTTTCTATCCATTGATTTATTAATGAAGTCCTTTTTATGATGAAAAGGCAAGAAGTAATAAGATAACACAAGTCATCAAAAGGTAAAAAGATTTAATTCAGATGACTATTCTTAAAATATCAGAGTATAAATATAAAAACAAGCATACAAAAAGTTAAAAACAATTTAGATTGTTTAACATAATGAATTTTGAATAGCCAACATACCTTAATTTGTAAATATATAATTCATGTGCCTGCGGTGACAGAGTTCTAGTAATAAAGTGATCCTGTGGAAAAAGGTATTAAGTGACATAAAGATAGAATCTTGATGAAATTATAGACTTCAAGACATTTCACATGCTCTCCATCTACCAAAGAAAAAATATACCTTGCCACCAGTTTCCCCTTGATGCACAATCTGAATTGCCTTGAACTGAGTTATTTTCATGTCCATCCTTGAACTAAAGAAAATCGAAAGGTAGGACCAGTCAGAGAACTTCTTACTTAATAGGACCTACTAACTTGACCAAACCAGTTGCTTCTTTGGAGCAGTGACAATATTTACTGTGCATATACCCATGGACCACCTAATAGAGCACTTATATCTGGATGTCAACTTAACCTTAGAAGTTCTCTACTACAGCTTCAGTTATATTGATCTTCTAACCTGAGGCTATTTTGAAGCATTGATCTTCTCAAAGTTTTCTCATGCATAACTTTTGTTTTATTTTTTTTGTTCACTCTTTTGAAGAATCTGCCCTTCATAGGAGAAATCAAACCCAAAATAAAACAACATTTGCTCAAAATCGAGTGCAATATTATGAATACAAAATGTGACTAACTGGGAAGGTCAGGATCCAGCAATAGGAAACACAAATCCAATATCTTTATTATTTATTCATCCAAATTATTTCTATCAATAAATGGTTGAGTTCTTCAACTACAACCCAAACCAAACAGTTACACAACAAATTTTTATATCCTTCTTCTCCAAGAATAAAATGCTGTGTTTTGAATTTTATACCCAACGGAGTTTTAGCCTCCACAATGGCTACTCGCATGAGCAAGAAGCCTACAGGCGAAATGGCTCCACTAGTCCATAATTTGAGTAGTGTTCATATTAACCATATATATATATATATCTTTTATAATGATTTTTCAATGTTTTTATACTCACAGGATGTGCTGATCCAGAGATTTGAGTATTTGGCGAACTTGAACAGACGTCAGGACCACCATAGTAAAGGGATGAACTCAAAGAGCAAGGTTCCATAGTCTCTTCCTGAAAAATGGAACTCTTATACTTGTAGGGAATGTTTTGACCTTCTCCATTGGTTTTTTGTGGAGTATTAGCACCTGTGAATACCAGACAAAGGAGTTGAGGAACATTCTATCAAAACAAAATTGATGTACTTCAAGAAATTAACTCTTTTAAAGTTATTTAGCTACATATTAGAAAGTTTGAAAGGCATTCTAAAACTGTCAAAAAAAATTTTGAGGAAAGAAAGTCAGTAGAAACTGAACAGTCGATCCTTTTGGAGAAAGAAGGCTATGTTGATCCTTTTTGAGGAATAGGCATCTTCAACCAAAGTCATGACTGAATTATTAAAAAAAAAAAAAGAAAAGAAAAAGGAGTATGCTGACAAACCTGCAGATATATGTTCATTTTTGTGAAGATGGTGTGTAGATTCCTGCTTGGTCCAAGAACCAATCAACTGAGGGTGGGACAAATCTCTTCCCACCACCTGAATCAAAAATTAGAAAGACCGGAAACCCCGTCCAATTCAACGAATTGAAGAAAAAAGGAAGGCGGGAGGGAAGATTAGCCCTCGAAGGAGATAAAAAAGTTCTCTTATCCCTTGTAGACTCTACTTTTTTCCCTTTCCGCTTCTATGATTAATGTGGGATTCGGGATCCGTTCAACTCAGAAAAAATTAAAAAAAAAAAAAACTCATAAAAACATCAAGAAGAAGAAGAAGAAGAAGATAATACCGTGAATGGTGGTGGAGGCGAAAATACAGACTCGAAAATCCCCCTTGAAGATGAAGAAATGGGGCTTGAAGTTGAAGGCTGGGCATTGAACTCCTTCCCACCGGGAAACCGAAAAGAAGAGGAATTCTCTGGTTTTGTATCACCGTCCATCTATCTACTCTTATCTATTTCCTTCAAAATTGGAATCCCTTTTTTTTTTTTTGGGGGGCGGGGGGGGGGGGGGGGGGGGGAGGTAACAAAACAAAGAAAATGAAATACAGAAAATATAATTATATATATATATAACAAACAAAACCCACAACCCAACCCCCCGC
>JAJIYU010006967.1:0-19810 GCA_030144865.1 Tinospora cordifolia | reverse complement strand
TTCTAAGTTGAAAAATTTTTACAAAAATTCTTTCGAATTTCTCGAACTCTTCGAATTAATTCTAATTTTCAAATGTCGAAGTTTGGGGCGAAGTCGAATTTTCATTCCTTGGCTGGGGGTATAGCAATTATGTGGGATTCTAGGAAAATGACGGCGCTGGACAAGCTGGTAGGCAGTTTTTCCCTAACAATACAGTTCAAGGATGAAGGAGACCAAGGTTGGTGGTTTATGACAATATATGGCCCCTGTAATAACCAGGACAGGGAGCTCTTCCTAATGGAATTGGCGGCCATTTCAGCGATAGTTTACGGCCCTTGGTGTCTAGGGGGAGATTTTAACATAATGAGAAGTGAAGGAGAAAAACTTCATGGTCAATTCACCACTCAACAAATGGCCCTGTTTGAGGAGTGGATCCAGGATCTGTCTCTGAAGGAACCAGAAATGAAGAACCTCAAATGTACTTGGAGTAATGGAAGGAACCCCCCAGTTTTATGTAAACTGGACAGATTCTTAGCGAACATAGAATGGTGGGAGAAACACCAAAATCAGAGAATCTGGGGCATGGAGAGGATTTTCTCAGACCACTGGCCAATTGTCCTTGATACCACAGATAAAAGTGGGGGCCAGCCTCTTTTAGATTCGAAAATGAATGGATGAGTCGGCCAGAGTTTAAGGAGATGGTGAGAACTGAATGGGCGGACAGTAGTTGTCAAGGATGGGTTGGTTACAGATGTATGTTGAAGTTGCAGAGATTGAAAGCTAAGCTGAAACTGTGGAGTAAGGATCATAAGACTCTGGAAGCAGCAAAGCTTGACCATCGAAGGCAGTCTCTAAGACAGCTAGACCAAGTCTTGGAGAGTGGAGACCAAGACCAACACATAATGGAGATAAGACAGTAGACGATAATAGAAATTTCTCAATTCGAATGCCGCAGGGAAAGGAGAGCTAGACAACGGCTAGAATCAAATGGGCAAAGGAAGAGGATATAAATTCTAAGTATTTCCATAGAATCCTGACATTGAGGAAGTCAAAAGCAACCATCTCAAAGCTGGAGGATGGTCAGGGCCAAATCCTAGAGTAGGAATACCAGATCAAGGAATCTATTCTAGAGTACTTTGAAAGTCTTTATAGAGAAACCAGTGATAAGAATTGGGGGATTGATGGCCTAGAATGGCAGGAGATCTCAGAAGAGGAGAAAATGTGGCTGGAGAGACCTTTTGATGTGGAGGAAATTAGAGAAGCTGTGTTTAGCTGTGAAGGAGATAAAGCTCCAGGACCAGATGGATATACTATAGAGTTCTTCCCAAGGGAATGGGAAATAGTTAAGGCAGATTTGTGAATGAATTCCACCAAGATGCTACTGTGAATAAGAAAGTCAATGAGACATATATATGTCTTATTGTGAAAAAACAAAATTCAGTCAAAATTTCAGATTTTAGACCTATAAGTCTAATCACAAGCATCTACAAAATTTTAGCCAAAACCCTTGCAAACTGGTTAAGGAAGGTGTTGCACAACATGGTCAGTGAGCTGCAAATGGCCTTTGTCAAAGATAGACAAATCTTGGATGCCATCCTTATTGCAAACGAAGCGGTGGAGGATTATAGAGCTGAAGGCAAGCAGGGCCTTATCCTCAAGGTAGATTTTGCCGAGGCATATGACTCTGTGAAGTGGGCCTTTATTGACTACGTGCTAAAGGTAAAAGGTTTTGGAACCAAGTGGAGAAATTGGATACAAGCCTGTCTGTCTTCTGTCAACTATTCAATCTTCATAAATGGGAGACCGAGAGGAAAGTTTAAGGCTCAATGTGGTCTAAGGCAAGGGGACCCCCTTTCACCCTTTCTTTTTACCCTAGTTGCTGATACTTTCATGAGAGTCATGGAAAAGGCAGCGGTATGTCAAAGAGTAGAAGGAATGAGGATAGGAAAAGAGAAAATCCAGTTAACTCATTTACTGTTTGCCGATGACTGCCTAGTCCTAATGAAGAAAGACAGAAAGGAAGCTGAATCTGTCATGGATGCTCTTCAAGCCTTCTGTTTGGTTTCTGGTCTCAAAATAAATAAAGAAAAAGAGTTATCTGGTTGGTATCAATGTGGATAAAAAGGAGGTTGAAGATTTGGCTAAGAGTATCAAGGTTTCCTTGGGTCAATGGCCTCTCCATTATTTGGGTATGCCCCTGGGAGGTAGTCCCAACAAGGCTGAATTTTGGAATTCAACTATCCAGGTAATTTCCAAAAGAATTGAAGGATGGCAGAGAAGCTATCTGTTGAGAGGAGGAAGACTCCTTCTGCTGAAATCAGTTTTGGAAGCCATCCCCACGTATTTCTTGTCTTTGTTTAAAATCCCTATAGGAGTAGCTAGAAGAATTGAGCAAAAGATGAGCAAATTTTTGTTGAAGCAAGAAGGGAAAGAGAAGGGGCAGCATCTGGTCAAGTGGGAGCTAGTGTGCCAAGAAACCCAAAAAGGAGGATTGGGGGTGGAAAATATAGCTACCAAAAACAAGGCTCTCATGGGAAAGTGGTTATGGAGATTGTATAGGCAGCCGGAGGCGTTATGGGCCCGAGTAATAAAGAGCATTTATGGTGGTCAAAGTAATGGCAGAGAAGCAGGTATTAATAGAAAAAGGAGTAGAAGGTCACCTTGGAGGTCAACTGGGGGTCTTTATCCTATCTTTAAGTCTCAATTGAGATGGAAGGTGGGAAAAGGTAATGAGGCTCATTTTTGGGAGGATACATGTTGTGCCACAAATAGTCTAAAAGAGATGTTTCCTTCACTTTATCAAATTTCAGACAAGCATAAGGTGCCCACAGCAGAGTTTCTTTGCCAAACTATTCAAGAGGAGAGGGTTAGTTGGGGATGGAACCTGTACATCAGTAGAAACATTAGGGATAATCAACTTCAAGAGATCACAAATATCATGAACCTGTTGCAAGAGTTTCAGCCGCAGGACATGGAAGATAGAATAGAGTGGATCGGAAACAAGGATCATATTTTTACTGTAAAGTCTTTCTACAAGCAGCTTAGTAACCATAGGAGCTCTCAAGTATCTTTCAACATAATCAGTTGGTGTGGCAAGTTTAAAGCCCCTACTAAAGCCAAGGTTCTAGCTTGGCTAATCTTTCTTAATAAATTAAATACTACAAAAGTCTTGCAGAGGAAACTCCCCAATTATTGTCTTCATCCTTCTATGTGCTGTCTATGCAGGGAGGAGGAGGACTCAACACCTCACATTTTCAGTAAATGCAGTTTCCTTCTTAAAGTCTGGCATAAGTGGAAAGAAAAGTGCAGCAAAGTCAGTCCGATGTTGCTGAATGGAGATTGGCAAGGAGAGGAGTACAATGGGCTGAAAAACATCATCAAATATAGACGAATGATCCTCTTCGCTATATGGTTCTCAATTTGGGAAGAAAGGAACAGTAGATTGTTTTTGAACTCTTGTAAATCTGTTTTGTATACTTGGGAAAGATCGATGATTTTGTTCTGTACTTGGATTAGTCCAACTAAACTTAGTAGGGCATATAGTTTTGGGGAGTGGGTGGCCAACTGGCATAATATTTTGTTCCTTATGTAATTCGGATGTATGATGCTAGATTTCTCATTTAGCAGCTTTTTATTACATTAATTTATATCTATCTTTATAGTTTCTCTTCAAAAAAATAAAAAACATATAAGGGAGGGAGGGATTTTAATTTTTGACATATAACACATCGTGTCTATCAACACATCACGTCTATCGAGCTAGATTTCCCACTAAAACCCGATTCCCAACTGAATTATCTCGGCTTTTATCATGTACCCAACCCAAAATGGTTGTCAAGTTTGGTTGTGTGGTCAGGTTTACTTTCACCATTATTTGTCATTCACCAACCTTATCATGCTTTCGTTGAACTGAAGTCTGATATCTGACATGGGGCTTTATATGTGCAATATATTGAAATGAATTAAGAAAATAAAGAGTGTGTGCGAGCATATATTGCATATTGGAAAAAGAATAAAATGTTACAGTTGGACATATTTCTTTGAGAATTTTCCTTATGGTCTTCATTATTTTTTCCTTTGCTTGCTTTCTCTTGAGGTTTTCACTTTTAAGTCCTTGTTCTACTTCCAATGATGTTATTGTTGAAACTTGATGATATCGTATTCTGTTGTATTCTTCATATTCTTAGTTTAATTCGTGGTTTTTTCTAGAGTGTTAACAATATCTTAACATGTCTATTTGCTTTCTGGTTTTTATTGTCCCAATAATGTGAAGTATTGCATTCATAATGAGCTTGTTTGGTGGTGGCAGGCAACAAGTTGGAAGCTTGAAGATGCTATTCAGTTGTTTTATATAGGAAATGAAGGCGGAAGTCTGGCGTCATCTTCCCATCCACCAACCACAGAGGATGTTCTAACACTACCTGATCAAATACCAGCGTAATTTAATGAAATCAGTCCAAAGATTTCAATGTTCTTCTAGAAGTTGAGCTGTCTTCTTGACCTTATCACTGCATTTTTTGAACTTTTTTCCTGGTTGATGCAGTGCTCAGGGGAAGGAAATTGCATACGAAAAAGTTGGACAAGATTATAAAAGTGATTCAAGTGAAGAAGTACGGCCTCCTTTGCCAGTGAAAAGAGAAGCTCTATATGATGATGCAGTGTTGTATAGGTCAGTGGTCTACGTTTACTTTAAGTTTATACTTGCATGCTTCAAAATTCTACCAACAAGTGATTTCTTACTGGTTGGCCTTCCTTTTTTTTTTTTTTTTTTTGGTGGGTGCGGGAATAGCATGTATATTTGGTTGCAACTTATTTTTTTTATTTTTTTATAATTATGGCTTTTAACTATTGACGAAGACAATATTGTTGACTCTATACTTTGCGTCCTTCAAGTTCTTCCAGTCAGTCATAAGACAAGATGTTGGGCGATGATAGTATTTTCCTTACTTGTCATGTATTTATTGATCATTTTGTCATTGAAGGCTAATTTGCTTTTTTGCTGCAGGGCGTCCAGGATGGGTTATCCATCGAATGAAGTGAGTTCATTGGTTCCTTTCCGTAATTTTGACGAGGAGATGAAGCGTCCGGGGATTTGGGAAACAGACCAAGGTGCCGTGTCTGCAGCAGAAAATTCCCAAAATAATCTTGCTTTCCTGTATCGCCCACCCTTTGCTTTGATGCACCATGGACCATTTGAGCAGGTAAGGAGGGTTTACTTTGAAGGGAAAATAACGCTGTTCTTGATTGAAGTCTTTGGTGGTGGTGTTTTTAAATTAAAACTTTTCGTTTGTCAAGAAATGACATATTTTCCTTAGGAGGGCTACATAGGCAAGGATGTTGAGGTGAACTAGTGGTTACTCTAGTATAAATGAATACATGGAAAGGAATATATCGTGTGCCATTAGATATCACGAGGACCACCATTTACAGATGTTTTGGACTATAAATTGCTAAAATGACTTCATTTTAAAGGCTGTATAAAAAATTAATGAATTATCCATGTGCATCGTATAGTTAAGTTTGTGCATTTGTTGCCTCTGCGAAGGTCTGTTCTCTTTGATATTTCCTTGACAAGTTATATTGTTTCTCATGAAAATTATTCAATTATTAGGAGTACTTTAGTTTCTGAATCAATTGAAAATTTTAAGAATTGGAGACGGTGGTGTCATCTGCATCTTGGCTAATTTTGCTCAATACTTGGCTTATGATATCGACATATGAATGCAGGCAAAGCAGACTGCTTGTGTCCAGGACAAGTGGCTTCTAGTGAACTTGCAGTCTACAAAGGAATTCAGTTCCCATATGGTAGTATTTTCTGTACCTTTTGTTCATCTGAAGCTTTAGTTTTGTTAAACCATGGCGCTTATTTCTTTATCATTTTTCTTTTGACGTTTAGCTGAACCGGGACACATGGTCAAATGAGGCTGTGGCTCAAACCATAAGTACTAATTTCATCTTTTGGCAGGTATGCTCTATGCACTGATTTGTATGGACTCAAATTTTAATTATTACATTTTAGACCTTCCTTTAACAATTTTATTGCTGGGTTTAGCCATTTTGGTATTTCTTGAGTTTGCCTTCATGAAGCTGATATCAAGGAATGAAAATTCGACTTCGCCCCAAACTTCGACATTTGAAAATTAGAATTAATTCGAAGAGTTCGAGAAATTCGAAAGAATTTTTGTAAAAATTTTTCAACTTAGAAAAATTCAAAAAAATATTATATAAATGTTAAAATATGCACAATTTCTATTAAAAATGTCGAAAACAAACATAATAAATACATTATACATATAATGGTTCCAAATACGTATATGTTAACATTAATAATGCTAATGCACATCACGCTTGTTAACTTAAAACTATTAAATAAAGATAAAAACAAAAAGAAATTTATCGTCAAACTCTAATATAAACCATGATTTTCATTTATCATTCTTCTCTTAAGCTTTTAGCTTATTTTTCACTTTTCTCTCTTTTCTCTATCATCTCTTCTTCACTTGGATAGTCACTCGCCAATTTTACATATCTCGCCTTAAATCTTCTTCATTTATAGAGAATGATTTTTTGTATAATCTTTATAATTATACAGAAGAATCTTTGTGTACTACATAAATTATTTCATAAAAAATGCTCTTTTTTACGGCTTTTATACATTTTTTTCCACAAAAATCTTCAAAACTTCGATTTTAAGTGAACTTCGGCGATTTTTTCGAAGATTTCGACGAAATTTTGTAATTTTATAATTACAAGTGAACTTCGTTTCGATTGTCCAAATTACCTAATTAATTCGGTTAATTTCGACGAAATTCGTCTAATCTTTATACCATGGCTGAAATTATCTTTGCTTATATGTTGATAGACTTTATTGAGTGCGTTTAGCGTTCGACATGGTCTTATGCTTCAATTATATAAAGATCTCTATAAAAGAAAAAACAGTATTTGGCAGCACAGGCTAGCACTGGATAACAACTAGAAATTTAGAATAGTTTAGAATCTTGCTATGAAGAAGGAAAGCAATGTTCACAAAAGTTATTCAGAGAAAGGATCTTGAAGAAATTGATACGGTATGAGGCCATGGGGGTCTCACACTAGGGATTTGTAACTTAACCTACTGATATTTGATTGTTGGAGAAGATGCAACGTTTCAGTACATCAGTAATTTATTGAACCTTTGAAAATGAGAAAATGAAAATAATGCTGAACATTTATAAATACTCGTGTAAGAAGCCGTACTATAATAAGAGCTTATTTAATTAGAGTATTTGGTAATTTACATTAAATTAGTTTTGCACTCATTTAAGAAGTTCTGCTATAATAAGAGCTTATTTAATTAGTGCTTCTGTTGAACATGGTGTTTGGTAATAAAACATTGGAAACTTCAATTTTATTTCTTTTTTAGGGGTTGGGTGTTTGATTAGACTTTGAGAAAATCAGAGTTTAGAATTGAAAGTTACCAAATGCATTACTTCAACGTCTCATTATGTGGTTATTGATAGATGACATTGTCCTTCTAGTATAACTCAAAACTTGCTTCTTTCACATTTAATTTAGGGGGTTGATATCTAGCAAAGCAGACATTCTCGGCAGGAATCATATTCTTCACACTGAATGAAACTCACCTAAGACTATTAGATCAATTAACTTTGTGCAAACATAGGGCCTGTTTTGACATACAAATTGCAGCATCAACATTATACTTATGTTAGAGTAGCGGAAGCTTGAAAGTTCATCATTTTCCTTTCGTCCATGTTGTCTTTGGGGCCTCCATTAATCCTATGGAATTGTATGGTTGTACCAAGAATATGTTATGCAGAACTGTTTCACATTCTGCAACTATAGAATCTTTTTAGTTATTTCCTGACACTTGTGAAGTTATTTGCATAATTATGCCCAGTTTAAATGGTTGTTGGTGTTGGTGGTAGTTTTGTAGAAGGACGAAACTAAACCATTGTTTTTCTCTTGAAAATGTGCAATTATTTTTAGGCTTTAGTTGATGGGGTAGGTGGTATTTTCCAACCTCTCTTTTAAATAGTGGTTTACCAACTTTGTTGTATTCAGTATTTTGCTTATGGGATGACTTATAGCTTCTCTGGAGCTTGTATGCCATGTCACCCACCTGCTCTCATCCCCTTTATAATATGTTGTATAAGAAGGTGAACAAATTTATAAGTAGTAACCTTTGTCATTTTAATGCTTTCAATAGGATGAGATAATATGTATCTTGCCGTTGTCCACCTGTGTGATAATTTTGATGTCTTGAAATTATATTTTTCTGTATTTGATTACGTAGTTATAGATGGTGCAGATGTATTGACTACTGTGGATGATGAATGCTGGTGTAGAATTCAATCTGAAATCTTTTATGTGGTGTCCTTTCCGGTGTGACCTATGCAGGTTTCTGATGATACTACTGAAGGAAAGAAAGTTTGCACCTACTACAAATTGGATTCTATTCCTGTAGTGCTTGTCATTGATCCTATTACAGGGCAAAAGTTGCGCTCATGGAATGGAATGATTCAACCAGATCGTTTGTTGGAGGTATTGCACTTGGCATTTTGCTTTTCACGCATCTAGTATCTTAGGAATTATTCTAGTAAATAAAAGAGTAATTAATTTGCAATTTACTGGGGGACATTACAGAATGAAGTATTACTTTTTGCCTTTTTTTTTGTTGGGTGTCTTTACAAAAAAATTGTAGATTTTCTTTATGATTATTTGCTCATTAAATCTGAAAGTTAACTGCAAAATAAAATTCCCTTCTTCTCAATGATGTAGCATTTTTTAGCCAAATCCAAAATGAAATCGTCATTATAACCCTAAATTTTGTTGTCAAAACCCTTTGATCAAAGAAATCCTTATGATAGTTATTTTGTTGATGTGTTCCAGTATTGTCAAGGCTTTTAAGGCCTAGGAGATTTGGTTTGTCAGACAATAAAACTAACCACCAATATAATATGTGTGATATTGTTTGCATATGATAATAATCCTTGTAAATTGAGGCTTAAATGAATTATATATTTTCTAAGCAAATTATAAAAAAAAAGCAATCGAAAAGAATATTTTTAAAAGATTAAGCCTAAAAGAATAACGATACCAATCTTAAAATATGCTTAATTTTATATTTCCTTAGGTTGAACAATGAATCTTTTGTGTAACATGTCTAAAGATAAATAAAATTTCCTAATTTGACCGAATAAGTATGGACCAAGAAGAGAACAAATAAAAATTGAAGAAAAGTTAAAATATCCTTTTTATATCCATTTATGTTGTCTTCAAAAATCATTGTTAAGTACTGAAAGTTTTTGAATTGACAAACTCTGGCTCAATGAAGTTGAGATGAAAATGCCAAGGTGATTGCCTAGTTGACACTCACCCTGTGCATTGAGAACATTGGTTTAGGGTTAAACCTTTTTCATGACTTATTAATGCCTATTAATTCTCAAATCATTTGATTGATTAGGATTTACTGCCTTTTATGGATGGTGGCCCCAAGGACAATCATGTGGCTCTCCCTCATAAACGTCCAAGAGAAAGTTCTCAGACTTCCGTGTCCAAGCGACAAGGTATGTTAAAACTTTCAGTTCTATCCTCTGAAACATCTAATGCCTATTATTTAATGGTGCATTGGAACAGTTTTTTAATTATTGTACTCTTGAATGTTACAAATCAACAGATGACTTGTGTAACAGTTACTGGACATATGGCCTGTTAAGTACCACTTTGTATTGCACTTCATTCTTGAGGTACTGGCTAGCAGGCTGCAGCCCAATTGGTGAATGTATCTGTTGGATTCACCTGGTCTAGATTAGGCAATGAAGGCATGTTGTTGCCTCATGTGGAAGAATGCTAGAGTTATTTGATAAGTGTAATGGTTCTAGGAAATGGTATCAAAGTGCAAATGTCCAAGTAAGTTGGTAAAAGTGTAATGGTTCTACAATATTGCTATACTAGGTTGAAAGGGAAATCTTTTGGATCATAATTAAGCCAAAGATGTTCTATGGAACAAGGCTATGGGTTATTGATTAAACAGTACATTTTGTAGATTAAGTTTGGTGGAAGAATAAATGTTTACATGGGTGTGTGATAAACTTAAAAAGGACAGAGTTATTTTACCTGGAGAAAATGAGAGAATCAATTAAAGGTTATTTAGACTGAAACTGCAAAGGCTATTGGTTATGGTGATTGGAAGAGTGATGAATTATGTATTAATAGTAACAATGGGGGAAGTAGACCTGAAATATTATGTATGAGAAAGTTTAGATTGACATAACCATTTTTAATATAACAATGGATTTAGCCATTGATAGAGCAGAAGTAGAAGGAAGCAAATTCAGGTAGTCGATTTTTATGGTTAATTGTTAAGTATAGTTGGGGGTATAGTTGGCTTATTGAAAACAATGTTGAGACTTGGGGAAAGAATGAAAAAAGAGGTTGTCATATGTGCAAAACCCAAGTTCCTATTATCCCCTCAGTAGTAATTATATCATTTTTCTTGGGTTGCTTTGTACTTACTGTCATAATGAATACGTGTCTAAGTGCTTATTTCTAACTGGCATTCCTAGAGCTTTGCTAGGTTGTGTACCAGGAAGGATATTACCTTCTTTTCTTAAAACTTTTGGATAGGCTTATTTTGATGCAGTTTTTATGAATTCTTGAATAATGACTTCATTTTCTAGTTGGCAACATTTTGAACTTTGTCTAACATTTTAGTCTTCCATGTTACCTAGTCAAGAATGGGCATCAGACATGAGTATATATTTGGAGGTCCGACTTGTTTATTTTTAAATTACTGGATACAGTACTTGGTAATATTATTATTACATTGTTCTTCACTCAACTAAGTTTCACTAATTGGTTATTATCTTGTTTCATGATTTTTCTTCTTTTTTTTTTTTTTTTTTTTTCTCCTTTTCTTTGGAAATCTACATGGTACCTCAAAAGTGTTACATGCTAGACAGAGGTATGCTAGGTTAATATAGTGTCTAGGTAACGTAAGTAGACTTTTTATTTGTTATTTTATTGGAAAAGAAACATGATGTATATTAATTTACTAGAAAGTGAGTCTACAGGGAGAGGTATCCTGCAGAATTACAAAGTCTACGAAATGCAATGCCTGCTGTTGGCCCATTCCTCAAGGCTATAATCTATAGCTAACTTTGAATGATGAAACCCATGTAGCAAACAAAATAATAGACCTCTCCCAAATCCCAATTTTTTTAAAAAATACAAACATACAATTCTTTAAATATGCGTCTATTCTGCTCTTCCCACATCATGTGGCATATGGCAAAGAGAATAAGTTTCCAGTACTGTTTAATAGAAGAAGGAATAGAATGGGGAATTGAGAATAAGGCATTTGTTGATGGAGGTGGCTGAATTTTGCTTTCCATTTCCTCCATTAGTCCAAAATGATTTCACAACTACCAAATAGATGCTGAACATTTTCATTTGCTTGCTCCATGAGGGAGATAACATATTACTAGGGATCTTCCTTTTGCATTATATCTGCACAATTTTACTGTCCAAGGCTAATTGGAAGCCTAACAGTTTGGCTTGGTTACCATTTTTGCTGTCAGATGAAAGTAAAATGTGGAACTGTACAAGATTGATTTTGAGACATTAGGGATCGGAAGAATGACTTGGATATGAAGTTGCTCCTAGGATCACCAATCCACACCAGTCAGTCCTGCTACAATATAGGAATCTGCTCATGCTGTTGGACTGTCACTTCCTATGCCTCATTTTTAATGAGATTCCTCTTGAAACATAGGCCTTATTCTGGTACACTTTTTGCTAAGAACTTGGATATAGTAGCATTCTATGGCTCTGATAATCAAAATAAACACGAAAACTGCTCCTTTAGAGGTGATGAGCGACACCATACATCTTCCTTGAATCTGAACTTTTCCCCATTCCCTAGTTTTTCATTGAACCTGGTTCAAATATGAGGGATAGATAGAGTGAACGAACCTCCATAGGATGCTGGAAGTGGCTTTATTGCTTAATGCTGCATCTCTTTCATTGTGTTGAAGCCTATGAATGCCGGTAATAACCTGTGCCCATAACCGAGGATCTTGAGTTGTAAAATTGTCGAAGCCATTTGCCAGCCAGTGATTTATTGCTAAGGATTATGTTGCCCACCCCTAATCCTCCTTGCTGAATGTCGAGGCGTACTTGGAACCATTTAACTAAATAACTGGATTTCTCTCTTTCGTCAAATTTCCTCAAGAATTTATGAATCAACCTTTAATCTCATTGGCTACTATTGATGACTTTTTGAAGGTAGACATGTAGTATGTTGGGATAGCCTTAAAAATTGATTTGAGAAGCAATAGTCTTCCCCCTCTTGATAGATAGCTACACTACAACCTTCTATTCTTCTTGTAATAGTTTTGAATCATCGGACTGCAGAAAGATAGCTTCATTGGATTTCCTCCTAGCGGTAGATCTGAATACTTAAGCAGCCATTCACCCACGGCTACCCCCATCGAATGGGCAGTCGAATGTACTTCTATGGATATGTTGATGCCTCCAATGTGGCTTTTACAAAAATTGACAGCCAGCCAGATAAAGAGGCTAAAGCTTCTTAGAATATTGATGATAATCTGTTGACTGGGTTCCTAAATGTGAAAATACTTTGTACCAAGGCCAGCCTGTTAAGTTAAGAGACTATCCACCACTGTTCAAGGTTGGTTCTGAAATCAGTTCAAACTGGAAAGGTGTGGGTCCCTAAGAGATCTTACTTTGTACCAAGCCCAACCTGTTGATTGAGAGGCTATCCACCACTGTTCAAGGTTGGTTTTGAAATCAGTTCAAACCGGAAAGGTACGGGTCCCTAAGAGATCTTGTTAGTGTCCAAAATGATTGGCCCAGTGATCCAAGGTTAGTCATTGGAGGGTCATTTCTTTACCATGGGGAAGAGCTCTTCCTATTGGATGTTGAACAAGAATCTACCAATTATGGTCATTGCTCCTTGCAGTCTGCCATTAGACCATGTGAAAGCTAGAGATGATAGTTCTACATCCCTTGATTGCTGCTTATTAATCAACTCATCAAATTTATTCATGGACTTGGTCTTCATTTGGCAAATCCATTTTTCACCCTTGGTCCTTACAATGCTAAAATCTCCCCCACTGCACCATTGCCCGAAGAAGACTCTGGATAAAGCGACAATTTCATCCCAGAAACTAACTTTTTCTCTGTTATGGCACGGTCCATAAACAATGGTTTACCACCAGCCTATAATCTTAATGGATAAGGAAAGGGGCATTTGGAAATGGTCTACTACCTCATTTGTTCTATAGCCGCAAACAAGTAGGATTTTTCCTGACCCATAGCTGGCATGAAAGCCCACTTCAAGAACTTCAATCTCCATAAGTTCCTTACCAAGTCCTCCAAGATGACTTCCTACTTTATTTCCTGCAACACGACATATCAAGTCGAGCTGCACATATCATTGGCTTGATTATTCTCATTTTTTCCTTGGCGTCAAAATCCCTTACATTCCAGCACGGTATCTTTCATTATATACCCTTATTCCCCAACTTCCACCGTGAAGCCTCATTGCAAGTCAGAACTCAATTTAATCAAGTTTGCACTGATTGATTTGAGAAATTATGCCATCTTGCTTTCATCTCCAACTTGCTATGAATGGACCTGATCTTGAATGCCATTTACTGCTCCTCTAGCTTTTCATTGTTTTGTATTTGCAAGGCCTATGTAAGTGGGCTGATGTCTTTATTGGACCAGCCTGTACTTGTTTGGTCATGGATGTGCCTTGATGACACTGTGTCGTTGTTGACATGTGGGACATTGGGGGAGTGAGAGGGGGCATGAATCAAGATTAATGAACGTGCCTTGTTTGAAAATTGATAATGGACCTGAATCAACCACCTCCTTCCTTTACCCTTACTGGAGTTTAGTGCTGTTCAAACACTAGGGTCTTAGGAACTAGTTCCTCTTTAAAATCTAAATCTTTTAGGGTCCCTCTATAGACTCCCTATTGTACAAGGACTTAGAGGCCCAACCCTCCATGGCCCATCTGTTATAAACTCTGGCATTGTTGATTTTCCCTCCCTTGGGCTTTTGATGTTATGCTTTATAATTTGGCGCAGGCTGGCCTGTATGTTCCTTTGGGCCCATAGGTTTGTTTTCCTTTGGAGAGTCCTGACCTTCAAGAGTGCGAGCCTATATAAGTGGTTTGTGGGCCTTCCATTGTGCTCCAGCTTGGCATGCCTCATATGTTGGCAATCTTTTCAATGGTCCCCCTCTGTCATGACATGGTGACCTTTGAGTATCTTTGTCACATTCTTTTGTAGGTGACACCACATTTCAAGACGTGCAACCTGTGATTCTAGCACTTCATCATCTTGGGACAGATAGGGTGTACCAGCTTCTGCCACACTCCCCCTTCATTCCTATATGATTGTCCTTGTCATCCTTTTCTTGTCACTGAGAAGCCTTCAGGTTGTTGGCCTATTGAACGTTGTCTTTGACCAGCTTGAGAATCACTATTTCCCAACATACCATTCTCACCTTCTCTACTTCTAAGCACCAAACTTTTTGTAGATCAAATATTCAAAGGTCTTGAGCATAATCACCCCACATATAACTCCATGAAAACCGGTAGAAATTCGGATTGAGGACCTCTTAATTTCAGGATGGCCATTTCCATTAAAGATGTTACAAACTGTGAGTTCTGCTATATCTAGTAGACCACCACACTTCTCAGCAGCAAGTGTCACTTTGTTCCATTTATGTGAACATGTGCCTTCTACCTCTGTCCAACTTCTTCGACGAGGTATCTGCATGTTGTCCCAGAGCAGGTTCTCATCCCATTCCTTTTTGACAAAACCACCTTGAAACTTCAAAAGTTTACCATTGGATATTTCTCTTGCCTCTGTCTTCGAAGTACGATACTAGAGCCCTTGCTGCATCAAGGAATCTGAGTCTCATCTCTCCACCACTCGTTCGGTTCAACTCCACCTCCACCTTCTCCCATGATGGAATTGGAACGTCTTGTAACAATGAATTTCTATGTCCTATTATATCTTTGTGCAGAAACTCCACAATCATTAAACTTATGGTTGGGAACCATTTTTTGTGTCACTTTGATTTTGTAGGTTGTTTTCTCAGGGTGGCCTCCTTCCTCTTGTTTCTGAGATGTCCTTCCTTTTGAGTCATCTTAGCATTGATCTCTTTGGTTTACTTTCCACTCAATCTCTACTCTTCAAGTGGAATGTTCTTCCACTGATCTGTGTGCTTTCTTGAGCAACCCATGCAGAGCATATCATAAATTACACCATGCACCCGAATCCATCTCCTCTAATTTAAAGATACTTTAGTGTCAAAAAAAAATGTAGTGGAGCTTTGGGCCATAATCGATTTTCCAATATTAACTTTTGCTAGAAATTCATTATATTATCTCCTGTTTGAGTCTAATCTTTCGTTTACTTTGTTGTGTCCACTTTTTGTCCCAACATAGCCATCTATGATCACCAGTCTAACACTAACTATTTGATGATTGACAATCTTGTTCCTTTAACATTTGAGAAGCATAATGATTTTGCTACTTGATTTCCAAACATTTTGCATAGTGTTGATGCTATCTTATATTCGATTGACACCGTTGTTCAATCATAAGGAGTTCAGGCTTCTTGCTATGACTTGTCATCTCTAATTTTACTAGTGGAATACCATTCCTGCTTTGTTACATTTTGTATTCTTTTTTTCTTTCTTTTTTAATTTGGATAAGAAACAAAACTTTAGTATCATATCATATGGAAAGTACACAGTGTTCCCAACCTTGACCACTAGTACATAGTGAACTAGCTGATATTTAGTCTCCTCCAGGAGTTGTATCACTATTTTCTCTGTTCCTCATTATACAACCCATAGTGTGGCACTTTAAGACGTTTGCCATAGGATAAAAGTGAAGAAATATGATTAAAAGATATAATTTCCTCAAGTCAATGTGGCAGAATAAATATTCTTCCTGAAAATATGGTTCATTCTTTCCACTGCCATATCATATATGGACGGTGGAGGAAAAAATAATTCATTTAATCTTCATTTTGGTGACATAGAAAGCATTGATCAGGGGAGAGGCATATAAAAGCTATCCATGTTGCTACTCGTCCGTGGTGTTCAGATTTTTGTGTGTTGAAGTCCATCTAAAATTTTGAAATTCGGATGAAACCTTTGGTTTCCAAATATGAGGGGCTAACGATAAAGGATTTGGTTAAGGTTTACATTTGCCCTCTTGTTTTAATAAAAGGGTTGATTACATATTATATTCTCTTGAGTTTCTCTTACATAGCATTGTCAGGTTCATTAATTTGTAGTTGCTAGCACTGTGCATTTTGTTGGATTTAAGGTGCAATAAACTCTTAATTCTTGTTTTATAAAGTTGGTAAAAGATAACAAAGATGTTGGCTTGAAATCCCATTACCATTCTGCAGATGAAGCAATTGAAGAAGATGAACAGGTGGCATTGGCACTGGCGGCATCCTTGGAAGAAATGAAAGAATCAGCTACGCCTACCTCATCTGAAAGAAACGAATCCAAGCTTGACAAAACAAGTTCAAGCAAAACGCCGATGTATCCGACCCTGCCGGAAGAACCCAAGGGAGTTGAGAGGAATCTCCTCTGCAGAGTTGGGGTCCGTCTACCGGATGGACGCAGGTGTCAGCGCAACTTTTTACTAACCGACCCAATTCAGGTATGATAGGCCATTTATTTCATAACAATAATATCATTGGTTATTTATTTATCATTTTTATTTATGTATTTATTTTTTTGGCAGCTGTTATGGTCTTTCTGCTATAAAGAGCTTGGGGAAACAGAGGTTCGGCCCTTTCGCTTAACGCATGCCATTCCAGGTGCATCTAAAACTCTGGACTACGAAAGCAAGATGACATTTGGAGAGTCTGGTCTTGCAAACGCCATGATCTCGGTTACTTGGGAGTAATGATTACCTACTACTACAGGCTTCATGGTCTTCATGAGTGTGAGTGAATAGACTAGAATTTTGATGACCTGCTTTCTTTATGTATCTCTTTGGTATCATCATATGTTTTGAAGTGAGGGATTGGTTGGTTGGTGTAATGCATATCATGTGCAAGGAAGCTGCCTCAGAGAAATCTTTGTTTTGTCTATGTAATTATTGTATTATTGCGTTCGCACTCGTTGCCATGGAGTTTTTTATGTTATTTTATTTTTATTTCAGTAGCGCATGGTGTTAACTTTTCCGTTCCTACCCGCTTCATATATATATATATATATATATATATATATATATATATATACTGTCGCACACCGAAGTTTAGGTTGCAAATTTACAAACTGGATTTGGTTTCCGTGACTAGATTGGTCCGTTGGCACGTACTAAATTAATTGACTATTTTAAATAAGTTTTTAGTTGGTTTCATTTTTTTTTTTTTTTTTCTTCTTTCCCATTATAAATTTTGAGATTGGAATAGTTTCTTTCTACCACTTCATGCAAATAGAGAAATGTAAAATGTTCAATCAATACAATGTGCTATAATGTTAGTTGACGAGGATTAGGTCATGAAAGTAAATGTCAAATAACAGGCGTCTTGCTAATGAAAACTCAAAGCAAACCAAAATGGACGATCAGGGCACTAGTGCGATGTAGATGCCATAAAATGGATCAGAGGAACATAAATTTTCTGGGCACAACAAGTCAACTCTGACAAACGGCAAAGATGGATCACAAACGGCAGAGATTGACTCATCAGATCCCGGGGTATCAGGAATAGCTAGGACTAAAAGCTCGGATGAGAAAACTATATCAGGGAATAAGAAAGGTGTTTTCAAAGAAGTGATGGTATTAATCTTATTTGAATGTAGGCTGAAATCACCGATGAATTAGCAACCTCCCAAGGAGCCACCGGAATGCTCCTTTGACCATAACCCCATGTTAGACGTAAAGGAGATATTATGTCCAACAAATGGATTCTCCCATTTGGTTAGTGACTGAAACTTAAAAGACAACTTTAAGGTGAGTTTTCCATATACATTTTGTTACCCATGATGTCTTGGCCCCTCCACCATAACTATATCTATCCTCATTAGGTAATTGAACAGCAACCTAAATACCTTCTATTACCCAACTCCACAATGATGAGGACCCCAAATTTTAGTTTGGATTGATTCTTCCTTGTTTGATAGAGAGAGGAAGCCTAATTGAGTTCCTTCAGACATAGATAAATGTCTTTGTGAGGACCTACAAGGATATTTCAAAAATAAACAAAGATTTGCTTGTTCATAAATTCTTTTTGATCTCAGGAATTCAAGTGATGACAGAAAAATGAGTGGAAAGATCAAAAGAGGTTGTAAAAGTATGTGAAGTACATTCTTTACCTTGTATTCTCCCAAGTGGGTAGCTAATCTCCTACCTGTAGATGAAGTTGCAGCATATCCATTTTGTTTGTTTTCTTTTTATGTGGTTGCTTGCATTTTTCATATATAGGCACTTCAAGATTTCTCTTTGTATCCTTCTTTTAGAGTCTCATAGCTTTTGAGCACCACACTAATCTCGAAGGCACCCCTAACAAGAGATTTGAGATAATTGTGGATCTTATGAACCTCTTCAATGCATTCATGGAGACTTTCAGTGTTCATGCAACAGCTATTTGCATGTAAAAAATTGAAGGAGAAATAGAAGTGAAGAATATATTGTGCTGGACGCAAATGAAGGGAAAGAAGCAACTATTTTCTATATGAAATCAATAGAGGTTGGATCGTGCCAACCTTGATGAGAGCCATAAGCTTGTATGTTGGAATGTTAGTGATCTTGAGCATCCTTAGGCATGTCGTTCTCTACATGACTTCGGCTGATCAATAACTAAGTTAATCAAGTGGTTAGTAACGTTAAATGGTCATAGTTTTTTATTTTAACTTTAATTTAAGTAATTTAAAATGCAATGATGTTTCATATTCTTTTTAAAGTATCTTGAATTGCTCAAATCATAATTAAAATAAAAAAAATTATGGTCATTTAAAGTTGTTAATTGATTGTTTAATTTGATACTGGTTAGTTATTTCAAATAGTTGTTATTTTATTATTTTAACTTTAATTTGAGCGATTCAAAATGCATTGTGTTAAGAATCAAACTAGAAAAATTGAAAAATTCAAGAATTTCTTCAAGAGAGTGAGAAGAAAACTCAAGAACATTAGAGAGAAGAAAGAATTTCAAGAGAGAATTGTTCTCTTTATTGATGATTTATATGAAGCACAAGACCCCTTTATATAGTTTTTAGAATGGGGGGTTACATCAACCATAATAATGACATTTAAATAATTCCATTAATTTGGACATTATGGGATTTAGAGGTTACATAATACTAATATCAAAGGGGTTACAAAGACATTTAATTTTATAATTATTATTATTTATAACACTCCCCCTTTGAATGTCTTTTATATTAGAATATAACTCATTAAAACCTTACTAGATAAAACCCAGTGGGAAAAAAATCTAGAAGAAAAAAGAGTATATATTTTAATGGAGTCTTATAATATTGTTAGGACTACCTCGTTAAAAACCTTGCAAGGAAAACCCAGTGAGATAAAACCTTAGCTAAGGGAAAGAGAGTACAATGCACTAATCAATAACTCCTCTTTATTCTCCCCTTGTTGATGATATCATTTAAAATCTCGAAGCCGACGCATCCCAATGTTATGAACAAACTTTTCAAATAATATAGTCGATAAAGCCTTTGTAAACATATCTGCCAAATTGTCAGTCGAATGAATTTGTTGAACTTCAATCTCACCATTCATTTGAAGATCATGTGTGAAGAA